>APFE030259799.1:89556-138672 GCA_000404065.3 Pinus taeda
ATTGCCCCCGATTTACCTGGTAGTCTTTGTTCATTCTTGAGGTAAATTGTCCCTGATTTACCTGGTGATCTCCATTGGGCCTTTGCTCACTCCTCCTTGCTGCATCAAGATAACATTTGGAGGTGGATGGTTTCTGTGCTTGAGATGTTTCTTCATTATATGCCAGACATGTTTTTCCCTTTCAGCCAGTTGAAATTGCAGAGTATCAATAATCATATTTTTCTCTTCTAAACAAATTTTGAGTTTAGAAATCTCTTTATAAAGACCTTCTTCATCTATATCATCCAAGAAATCATCATCTTCAAAAGTCATTAATAGTCTATAATTATTACCTCGTTCATCTTCATCACTATTTGAGAGTCCATCACTGTCTTCATGAGTGTAGTAGCTTTTCTTACTTACATTCTATTTCTTTTCCAACTAACAGGTTCCTTACCTTTGTCAAGCTTATCTTTATGAGGACACTTGGCAGCATAGTGACCGACTCTTCCACAAGCAAAGCATTTGAAGGGTAACTTACCTCTGAATCTTCCAGCACCTCCGTGAAGGTTCTTGACAAAATTTGATTCTTCCTCTTCTTATGACATATGTCCTGACTCATAATAATCTCCTTTGCCTGAAGCCTTGAATGCAGCTTCTCTCCTGTCTGATGGTCCTTCTTTCCTCATTTCGTAAATGGTTAGAATTCAAACATAGGAGACAAATATCTTAGAACCTTTTCAACAACAACAACCTCTTTTATTTCTTCACCCAAGTTTTTCATACAATTAACAATCTCATCTATTCGTAGGAAATAGTTAGCCACACTTTCATCATTGTACATTCTGAGATTTTCATATTGAATTCTGAGGGTTTAAAGTTTTGCTCATTTTACCTATTCATCTCCTTCATAGCTCAGAACGATCTTGTCCCATATTTCTTTTGTGGTTTTATACTGCATAACCTTGACGAATTCTAATTGAGATAGACATCCTAATAGAGTATTGACAGCCTTTGCATTTTTTTTATACTGCTTCTTACCAACCGGATCTGTAGGGGTTGCTGATGGAAAAGAGTACCCTGTATCTATGACATCCCAGACTTCTGTACCAAGAGATTGAAGATAGGTTGTGACTCTTACCTTCCAATAGACGAAGTTGGTCCCATCAAAAATTGGTGGCCTGATTGATGCTTCTCTTTCGTAGTTGCTCATGATGATAGATCTTCCTTCAAGCGATCAAGCTTCTTCTGAAGGACCTGCTCTGATACCAATTGTTGGAAATAATACTGAGAGGGGGGGGTGAATTAGTATTATCAAATCCTTTTCAATAAACACTTGCAGATCTGACTAATGAAACTTGTATATACCTTCCAGATTTTAAGGTAATTTATTCTTTAGATGTTAACCATTAATCTATATGTTAGAACCATATAATAATGAACAGGAACAAGAAACACAGATAGTCACACCAAAGAACACCAGATATAAGGTGGAAACCCAATGTGGGTGAAAACCACCTGCTGCAATATGTCTCTATCTTCTTTCAATTAGAAACTTATTTTTACAATAATTTTGTACAGATGCAGTCCTTTGCCAGTATGCAAGCTGCAACTTGCAGAGAGCTACAACCCTCTCTCGTTTTCCAGCTTCTCCTGGAAGGGAGCTACAACCCCCTTAGCTCTTGTACTAGTTAAGATACTAGTATGTAGGTGCTGATCTACAGAAGGCTACTACCTTCTCTTTCCTTCAAGGGACCACATTTCATCAATTTTCAGACTGGATCCAAGTAATCATCAAGTATATGTGCATCAATCAATTAACTAATAACTTCTTAGAATGCTTTAATCAGAAAAATAGTACCAGTAACTAGACACAAAGTCTATACCGAAAACACTACAACAATAGATAAAATCAGTTAAAATATACTTCAAGAAAAGTCTGCAACTTCACCAGTAGTAACCAGCGAATGTCCACTCTTTCTCTGTCTGAGGCCTGTGTAGCTTCGCTACTACGCTGTCTGTGATCTGCGTAGCTTCGTACCCGCATTGTCTGTGCTCTGTGCACCTCTGCACCTGCGGCGTCTTCTGATCTGCACACCTCCACACCTACTCCTTCACTGCTACTGTGCACCTCTGCACCTGCGCCTTCTCTAGTGCTGTGTACCTCCACACCTGTGCCTTCTATCGCGCTGCGCGCTTCTAGATATATACAATTTATGAGTCCTCAAATATACCCTAGACCGTCAAATTCACAGATCCATTCAAGCGCCAACGAGATCTCGACCCATCAGTAGATCTGACTTATAATGCTCTGGTTTGTTCTTGATTCAGGTTCAACTATAACTCACCAACCGATTATCAAAAATTCAGATCTTACAATTCTTAAGATATTCAACACACTTGTACAAGCCAACTGATCTCCTTTCCCTTTTTATATCCAAGGCCTTACTCAAACCACAGATCAAAACCATTGAGAAACAATACTATGGATCCAAAATCTGGGTTCAATATTTTAGATGCAAAACCACGGACCAAAACCATAGGATCAAAGACGTCGGACTAAATATCATGGACCAAACATAAGATGTGCGATTTTCTCTGCATGAAAGTCTGTGTATTTTAGGTTCGCACCTTTTGTGCGAAAGACCTGCAAACATGTACACACCTTTTCAACGGTCCTCTTGCGCAACCTGCCAATGACCGCATCTTCTGATCGGTGCACCTGCAGAACCAGAAAATAAAATTGTTGCACTTATAATTTATCATCTGAGATGAGCGAGTTGCCATCAAGTACAACATATGCATCATAATGCCAACATATGGTTGCAGGAATACTTAATGAGACTCCTTCAAAAACATTCCTATCACCATGAAGACTCATCTCTCTAATGAATGAACTGTCAACCAACATAATATGATGAAATAATATTAGTTACATGGTTGTAATGATGAGCATATAACAGCCCACACATAGCTAGTCCATGTCTCAAGTTACTCTTTTCATGCCCATGCCACAATGTCTTCAATCTCATGATAGGGTGTTGAAAATAATCAATGAAAGTTGCAACAAGGCTAATATAACATGTTTTTCCACTCATAAACAATAAAAACACTAGTTGCAAGAAATTTGAGTGAAGAGAAATAAAAATATAAAGAATGAGCCTTGAAACCATATAGACAACCATAGCCCCCCAAGAAAAATATGCCTCATATCATTATGTTGATCTTGTTGGTCCAAACATGCATGGACACATTGGATCAAAACTCATTGTTGTTGGTACTCATCAAGCTATTAGTACTACTGCATATTCTCACCCTAACGCTATGCATCTCTCATGAATTTTTGTAGTCCTCTATAAATATGTATGAGATAACCATGGACTATAGAGGGCGTTGATCTCACTACTTCACGGGTTGCTTCTCCTTCTTTTTCAACACAATATTAGGTCGCTTTTTTTCATTCTTCATGGTTTTTTTCTAGATCCTCTTTGATTCTACCTCTATTACCAAATTTTCCTTGAAGAACTACGCAACATGCAGTCTCTCACCATATAGCCAAAAGTTGTGGAATGTATAACACTCCACATTGTCAAGATATGAAGCAAAAAGATTAAATCTATTGTTGGTCATGGTAGAAATATATATTGTATGCAATGTGCCTCTCCTCCATTGGTTAGATCTACAAACAATTGCCTTATGGCCAAACCGGTTGCATGAGTAACAATAACCATAAAAGTCACAATTATACATGATGGCCAATCTCCTTGGTCTCCCATATTACTACAAAGTATATTGACTAGATATATACATTTGCTTCTGTATTTGGTTGCAACATGTCCAAACTTGTGACAGTTGTACCACTCTACCTTATGCATCAAAGGAACAAAGGGACTTTGATTCCTTTAGTATTTGACAAATCTATCACAACCCTCTCTTAAAGCAAAAGATATTTTGAATGTACATGTTCCTTGAGGTCTTCCTTTCTATTGATACTAGATTTGTTGTCAGTTTCCTTCTTTACTACTCTTGCTACTACTATTTTTTGCCATAGGTCCTTTTGGTTCTACTTTGTTGTTTTTTCTTGTATGCAAACCAGACTCGCCATTCTGAAAGCAAATACAAGATCTATCAAATGGTGATATGTGGTTATCAAGCAAACTTTCTAAGGCTATGGTTCTCTTCTCCATCTTCAGCTTCTTCCTTATGAGTATCACTTCCACTTCTAATGTATTACACATATATTCCTTTTCTTCATATTGTTTTCTCATCCCTTCTTCAACTCTTTTTGATTTTTCTAAGTAAGTCCTCAATATGATAATCTCCTCCTCAAACTTGGCCACCTTATCACAAATCAGCAATAACTTTTCCTTTTCCTTGCATGTAGTTGTTATTCTCCTAATCTCAATAGATAATTTCTCTACAACTTCCATGGAAGACTAATACTTAGCTCTAAGAAGCTTAATATTATCCTCATCTTCCCTAAGCCTTTCACAACGGCTATAATATAAACCATCCAGAGTATAACTCAAAAGTAAATAATTAATATCTATACCTTTGGATTCATTCTATTGCAACACTTTTGGTTCTTGCTTTTTTGATTTCTTGATATTATTTGTTGAACCATTTGCACTAGGAGGATGATACTCTTGTGGTTGAGTTTCTTTCTTTTGAGGTCCTTTCTTCTTTTTCATCTTCTTTTTCTTCTTCTCGTTATCTATATTGTTTCTCCTACCATCTCCAAACATGATATCTAGTTTTTCCCACATATTTTTAGCATATTTCAGATCTACTAACTTCCTCAATTCTATATTGTGAATATTTTCATAAATTATGCATCTAGCTTGAGCATCCTACTACAAAACTTCAGGTGCAAGTGGATCCTCACTACATCCTTCACATACCAATATCCAAAGTTATATCCACAAGTCAATAATTGAGATTTAACATTCTCATTCCATACCTTAAAATTTTTAGTAGTGAGGACATATACTCATATAGGATTCATCTTGGAGAAAAAAATACAATTTTTTTCCAACACTCCCTAGATATACTCTCTAGCGATTAAGAAACAACCAAGAGCCCATCTATAATACCAATTGTTAGAGACCTTGAGCACTGTTGAGAGGGGCGATGAATCAATAGTGTGTCTTACGATATATTTTTATAATTTTAACTTCCATTGATTTATGCATTAACTAACCCAAAACACACTAGTTAATCAACACATAAGCATATAATCATATGAGAAACTAAACAAAAGCAACCATAAGAGCAACAATACACAACACAAAAAACATACACATGAGACACAAGGATATCTGGTGGAAATCCGTTTAGGAGAAAAAATACCCTTGTTGTCATTCTGTTGCTTAGAATATTTTACTACGTGTCAAGCAAATGATGTATTTTATAGATACTGTTGGCAAAAGCCATCTAGGATACTCAACCTTAAGCATAGTTAGCTAGATACCACTAGCCAAAAGACTTGATCCCAAAATATAGTTAATTGGAAACCACCAACTATTATCTGACACCCACTAGGTAGAAGAAACAACTTTTGCTATGTTGTTGTTTTCACCCATTAGAATGGAATCACTACTCCAACATAGCAAGCACCCACTTGCCAGAGGCCACTCCAAAACTCTATACAGAGCTTGATTTCATTTATTTTCAAACTGGATCCCCAAGACACTATGGTCAACAAGATTAATCTTTGTTATCAAACCCCAGCAACAAGGCAGTCTCAATAACTCAAGAAAATATACTCATTAGTATAAACAATAAATTTTCAACAATACTACAATTCACACACTTAGACTAAATATGCACATATATCAATCATGCCACTCATGGCCAAATTAATCCCATCAACAAACTACTGCATATAATAAACACATCAAACCCTCAGTATATCAGCAACACAAAATAATTTTGGTGTTCTGCCAAATGCACCAACAACCCTACAAAACAAATGTCAAATAATACTATAGGTGCACTGTTCAATCCATGTCAACTACATCCTTTTTCCTCAAGGCTATATTTATTCAAATAAACTCTGGTACAATAGCCACAAATCTGATCTAAAATGATATTTTAGTTCAATTGTCTGCTATAGTACTTTGATTTTCTCACTCCACTGTTATTTTCACTGATACACTAAGTAATATTTTCTCACTAATATGTATAGAGAAATATTCCTTCCTCCAAACGCCTTACTCTTTCAATCACACTAACCAACCATTTCGTAGATCCAAAATGAGATATTTGTAATGTGCTAGGTGAATTCCTCTTTTGGACTAAGTTCATAGGTGCACAACTTTGATGAAATCCATTCATACCCATCACTACTTATGCATTAAAGGAATTCACGCCCAATGGAGGACATATTCAACCAATTTTGACCTTAACCAATTAATTTCGAAGCTTTTTGGAATTACCATGTCAAATTTCTTTTGATGTGCGTAAGGAATTCCAAGAAAAAATCATGTAGGCCCACAACCACAGGGACAAAACTAGTAATTCTCGGCTACAGATGAAATATTTAAACTACATCACAACGGTTGAAAGCCTACAATCACAATAACGGACATTGTCTCCTAGCAATTATGGTAGAGCATAGGTTAAAATAATTAATCTATGCTCATAACTACTTCTATCTTCTAACACACCATCTTCAACACCTATACACACTTCTATACCTCTAGTAATCTCTATGATAGTTCAAAAAATAGGCTAATTCATTAGACAAGTATCACCACCAAGTTGAGCTTGCTACCAACAAGTTAAGGGTTGACATAGTCCCTACAAGCCATATTCTCTTTCTCACACCTCTACAGAACCTTCAACTTTGTAGCACATCATTAACATCATCATAAGGCAAAACACCTTTGTAGCAAGTCATGAACATGACATAAGCTTCCAAACTCATCTCTGCATCAAACCACATCAATGCATCATCTAGACAATCACAAGGTTGACATCAATGCTAGCGTAAACCAACTACAACCAAGAAATCCATAATTCCAACAAAAATATCTTATCCAAGCCTAAAATCTCTATTTCTCTCAACTACTCACTTAAGATAATGAATTACATGTCATGAGCAAACAATTCCTAATTCTTATAATTGATTTATACTACATCATATTTAGAAAACAAACCTACTAACCCTATCTTCATAAATTAATTAAATGAAATTTTTTTAATGGAACCAAATCATTTAGAAAATGTGAGAAGACCTTCTAGGCCTTATTTAATTTGAAGAGATGTTCCTGCATCAGACTCATAGGTAAAAAAATTCATGGCCTCCTAGTCACGTGTCTTCAACTGGTTTTGTTGTAGCTCCCAATCTATCTTCTAACATTTTTCAATTACAGGTCCATCTGATGAAACTTCCTCCTTTACAACTTTCCATCTTCAATCTCAACTCATTTGTGTAGTTCTTTTGCTGCTATTTTTTGTTGTTGTCTTGAATTGCTTACTTCACCTCCTAGATCCCAAACTCCACTTTACTTTTTTCTCTTTCCTTTGTTGCCATAGGTACTCTTAGTAAAATGTGTTCTAATGTTGGATTTCTAGTTGGAAATCACCTATACTAATTTTGTCTCCTTTAATTTTGCTTGTTGTTGACACATTCCTACTTTGTCTTCACATGTGTGTCCATCTTGCAACTTTTATTGGATGCCTACTATGATAGTATATCTTCCTTTTAGCTTAATTTTTCTTTGGATACCAATTCTTTTATACATTCTTTGGTTATAACTACACATAAAACAAACATATTAAGGAAACAAATTTCTTTTCCATACTTTATTTGTTATTTCTTTGTATAGGTTACATTATTTTTAGTTGTCTTTGTGATAGTGTTTAGATGAATTTTTCCATATATTGCTCCATAATCAAACATTTTTGAACTGCTTATATTCATTTTCACCACAGTCAGGATTCTCTTCACTGAATCAACCACAATATTAACAAGGAATACTAAATAGTCTTGCCTATCTTGAGTTGTGTGTGTCCTTTCAAAAAATTGACTTAAAATATGACTTACATAACACTCTATATTAACTTTAAGAATATTTAGAAAAACTTCTAAATTTGAAATTTATTCAGCATCATACCTTCCGTACTTTTGTTCTTGTTTTGAAACTTTAACCATATCCCTTGTTCTCATTTCCATGCAATTTTTTTATTTAAACTGAAATATGAAATGATGGTTATAAATCTAGATTTCTTTTTGAGGAAATTTTTCGGCGAAAATCACATCAAAATTCATTTGTCCACACGTTTCGAACCAATAAGAGTGGTTCATCGTCAGGACAAGATGAAGAACCAGATCATGGCTATAACTTAAATAGAGAGAGCAGATCAATCAACGGCTAGAAAAAGAAGCTACTATTGACCAAGGACATGGAATTGGCAACGACTATTCCTTCTTCTTCAATTAAATTTTGCTAACACATACCAATTCTCCTTCCTTGAGACATTACTTCATAAATTTATTGATATGGGTGAGTTATAAAAATTCCTTCTCGCTACCTTTCTGAAAACTTGTGTAAGACATATAACCAACTAGTTAATTTAATAACACATGGTTCAAATCCCATTTTAGTCTCATAAAATAGAAAAATATGCAGTAAAAATCTTATACCCTCTCGTTCTTGAAGCTTCATGATAATTTTTGGATCATTTATTCTTTTAAAATTTGCAAGTTCATTTTGTAGAGATCCATATAGAAGGTGTTTTTCATCCAACAACCTATTCCACTTTACTCCAAAAATTTATTTATAAGTATTCAAGACACTTAGATACCCCTTCCATGGCTTCGCTTCATTTTCATAATTCATATATATGAGTATATTTGCACATAAATTAATAAAATAAATTTATTTTCTAACCTCAGTCATAAAAATGAACACTAACACAACTCGTTTACCTCTCTTGTTTTCTAACAAAGATGCATAAATTGCCGCCCCTTCCCATGCCTTTTGTACATTAATACTTGAATTTCTTGTTCATTTCCTTTACCATTAGTCTCCTTGTCCTTGAAGAAGATATTCTGGTTTGTATCCTCTGGTAGTGCATTGAACAAAATTTTGTTTTTTTATTATCCTTATTTACCCACTTGAACAAATTTATCCCTTCATCTCCAAATAATCATTTATCAAGATTGAAATCATACACCCTATACTTCATAGCCTTAAGTTTACATAATAAACTTATGATACTATGATAAGGACCAATTATATTTCTCAATCTTTAATATTTTTTCCCTTGAGATCTATCCCCATTTTCAACAATAGCTTTGTTTCCTTGGGTGTTCTTAAAACAAACTTTTTTTCTACACTTATTTATTATGCATCCTCTATGAAATTTTCCTCATTCTTTTGTAAGATATATCGTTCAACCTCGAAATACCATCATAAGGATTCTCTTGTGACTTGAATTTCTTAAAATGGTTGTCTTGCTCCTTGGTATTGTCTTGAATTGCTACTCCTTTGAACTTATCATGTTCATCAACTAGGTCCAAAGTTTGATGTAGTCATATTCCATCTTGTCCTCTTTTAAATATATATTTCTTAGAATCTTGTTGTTGGATTCAAAGACAGTTCCTTGTTCACTACTTTTCAACATATATTCACATTTATTCAACAAAATGTACCTACTAAACACAAATCCATTACCTCAACATATGCAACTTCTTCCTTTATATGTCCTTCAAATTTAATATTTGTGGATTCCTCATTAATAGAAACTATATCTAAATATTTCCCTTCTTCTTCTTTTGTTGAATTCTTCTTTCTTTTGTCTTCTTGGAGCAATTCTATAATTTCTTCTTCCTTTAGGAACTATTTTAAGGATTTTCCTTCTTCATACCTACATTCATACACAATTCATTAATTTGAAAAATATGAGATTCCTTGATCGTTGTTGATACTTCTAGGTTCTCTTCCTTATGCTAATCTAAACACTTGAAGAGATCCTGAAAACATCTCTCATGAATGTCTTCATATTCTCCAAGCATGATTCCCTACTCTGGTTCACAAATGTAAACTTATTCTTCATCTTCCAAAGACCTTTATCCATACTCATCTACTTTGAGTTTCTTGTTCCTCTTAATCAATACATTCATATTACGTTTCAATTTATTTAAATATAATTTCTTAATAAACAATTTGATCGTTTTCTTCATATTCCATCCATTTCTTTTGATTTGTCCACTTTCTTGTAGCAGTATCATCATTATTTTGAGTTGATCCTTTAACCCTAAAATGTTTTTGTCAATTTTTTTTTATATGATCTCCTTTTTTTCCAATTACCTTAGCATATTCTCTATCTTTTTGTGGCCTTTTTCTTTCATCTGACTACCTCTAGTCATCTTCATGAATTATCCATGCTCACTGTAAGCTACAACCAAGCCTTTGTAATACCAAGATTGTTTCACCCTGTTACACACTACCTCACCAAGATTCCCCTTGAACTGGTCTTTTGGTATCTTCTTAGTTCTCTCCTCTAGAACCTCTTGATATTTCTCTACTCTTCTAGGCTTTTGTAGTATCCTCACTTCTCCTATTAAGAGCTTCACCTACTCCTTCACTTCCAACTTTAAGGAACTCAATGAGGGTCTCTTTCATACTCTTCTTCACTTGAGAGTTGCACTTTCTCTCATTTCTTCTGTCACAGTTTTCTAGCTAGATGTACCTTATCCACTACCATCGATAATCACCACATACATTTTTTCCAAATTTATTACAAAACATAAAAGTCTATACCTACAAATCCTACGCGAGAATCTAGTCCTCAAGATAATTTTATCTAATTTTTCTCCTTAGCTGGAATGTTCCTCCTTAGCTGGAATGTTCTCCAATCTGCAATATTCTTCACTCCTTTAGATCTATATCTCACCTTCACTATATGTGAATTAACATTTATTTTCACAAAATCCCATATCTTTTGTTTCGTTCCTTATAGTGAGCAGGCTTCTCATGCTCTAATACCACAAATTGACACTAAATATCCTACTGAACCAACTCCCTCTCAAGAATTATTCGATCAATTTTCCTCATCTTCCCCTTAGATTTATTATCTCTCATTTTTGAAATGCTTGAATCAAAATTGGTGCTTAATTTAAATATTAGTGCTAACAATGCTTATAACAAATGACAAATCCCTTTTTGAATCAATGGGAAAAATTCCCAAACTTCTTTAAATTTTATTGTGAACCTCAAATTTTGTTGGCCCTTTAGAACCAAGGCTTAATTTAAGTTCATATGTAATGGTGTTTGAAACTAGGGTCTTAACTCCTCAAGCATTAAGCCCTGTAACCCTTATTGGTTAACGCTTTCTCATTATAGCCAAATTTCTAAAAATTTGTGGGTTGTGATTGATCCGCAGTTGTAATTCCTTTTCAAGGATGGATGATATTCTCTTATCACATGTATCTAGGATCTCGAGGATCTGAATATTCCAAGATTGTTTACCCTCCAACTAGACTAGATGATAGGATGTCAATTTTATACTTTAATATGTGTCCCATGTCAGATGGAAGTTTTAAACTAGAGATGATCATGGATCTATTGATTGGGAACTAGATTGTGCTTATAGTATCGAACTGTTGCTCAACGCGAACGACTTAGAGCTGAATAGACGTATGAGGTCCCAAATATGGGGCCTACACTGAATGCCACTTGAAGAAATGTTGATTCACCCATCTAGGGTTTGGTTGTAACATTAGTCAAACACACCTTAGCCAAGCTAGATTATGGAGGGTTGGATTTCTTCAGTTGACATATTTTCTCGATGTAAAGTTTTATAACTCCATCTATTGATGAATTCAATATTAAAACTTAAATCTAATCAGGATCTGTAGTTTCACCTTTTTGTTTTGTTCCAAGGAAGTTGATTAGGATTGTGCACATATTTCATATTTCTCCTAAGACTAATTTCAGGGTTGTCAAACTTCTATAAAAGATTAACCACACTCATGAACATGACTTCAAGAAATTACAAGCATGAAGAACCACATAAATGAGTAATGTATACGCGGGGACATAAGAGAAAGCCACAAGGTTATAATAATCTAGAAAGGAAGATTACAAAGATTTCCCTCTTGTTCTCTAGTCTACATTGTTAGATCAGAACGTACATCACACAGAGTGGATTTATACTTAGAGACTTAGATGGCAATAATAAAGAATAATTCAAGGAGACACACAAATGGAGAAACAACAAGATTACTCATTCAGAAACAGCCGAATAGATAAAACAATCGCTGGAGAACAAAAATCACTTAGCATTACATAAGAGGCCTAGACCTTGGCTTGCATTCCTTGGCCAGAGAAATTAAAAAATTATCGAGGCAGAAGAAGGATCTAGAATCATGTATGTGATTCAGATGGAGATCTGGAATGATCTAGAAACTAATGGCAATGTAGAAAGATCTAGAAACTATTGGTGGTGTAGAAGAATCCATAATCCTGCATGTGATTCTAGAAACTATTGGCAGTGTAGAAGGATTTAGAATCCTGCATGAATTTGGCTTCACATTTAACATTCTCCCACTTGAAGCCAAATAAGAGTCATCAAGTCACACCGAGTCCTACCATGCCTCTACATAACTCATGTTTATTTCATGGTAGAATCTTACTGAGCATATCAGCAGGGTTCCTATCTGTATGGATCTTTTCCAAGGATAATTGTTCTTCCTCCAACACATGCTGGATCCGATGGTACCTTAAGTCAATGTGCTTGGTTTTTGAATGAAATTCTGGTTTTTCGCCAAGTGAATGGCACTCTGACTATCACAATATAACACATACGTGTCCTACTTTATTCATATCTCTCCTAGGAATCACTACATCCACAACATTTGCTTACAAGCTTCTGTTGCAGCTATGTACTATGCTTCTGTTGTAGAGAGGGCTATTATTCTTTGTAGCCTTGACACCCAAGATACAGCTACACCTGCAAATGTATACAAATAATCTGTAGTGGACTTTTTGGTATCTATATCTCTAGCCATATCCGCATCTCTAAATCCTTCAAGCATAGTCTCATCATCACCAAAACATAAACAATAATGACTAGTACCCTTGAGATACCTCAAAATCCATTTTACTGCTTGCCAATGTTGTTTTCCTAGATTGGCAAGGAACCTAATCACTACTCCCACTGAATATGCAATGTTTGGTTGTGAGCATACCATGGCATACATCAAATTGGCAACTGTTGAAGCATAAGGAATCTTTCTCATCTCTTCTTTCTCCTTGTCATCACTAGGACATAATTCAGTACTCATGTTGAAGTGGCCTGCAAGGGGTGTACCAACTGGCTTGGCATCCTTCATATTAAACTTGTCAAGCACCTTCTTGATATATTTTTCTTGTGACAGCCACAACCTTTTGTTTTTCATGTCACACATAATCCGCATGCCCAATATCTGTTGTGCTGGTCCCAAATCCTTCATTGCAAATTTGCTACCCAGATATTTCTTCAAGCTATTGATCTTATTCTTGTCATGCCCAACAATCAACATGTCATCCACATATAACAATAAAATGATATACTTTCCTTGATCATACCTCTTGATATATACACAATGGTCAGCTTCCAATCTCTAAAAACCATGTTCCAAAATGAATGAATCAAATTTCTTGTACCATTTTCGAGGTCCCTATTTCAACCCATAGAGACTCTTCTTCAACCTATAAAAAAGGCCTTCTTTTCCTTTTTCTATGAAGCCTTCTGGCTGCCCCATATAAATTTCTTCCTCCAATTCACCATGAAGGAAAGCATTTTTTACATCTAACTATTCACATTCTAAGTCTAAAGCAACAACTAGACCAAGAATGACTCTAATGGATGACACTTTAATAACAGGCAAGAAAATTTTAGTGAAGTCAATACCTTCTTTTTGGGCAAAACCTTTCACCACCAGCCTTGCTTTATACCTCTCCTTCTTTTCGTCACCTTCATGCTTAATCTGGTACACCCATTTGTTTTGTAAAGCATTTCTACCTTTTGGGAGGTTTACCAACTCCCAAGTTTTATTTTCCTGCAAAGAGTTCATTTCTTCTTCCATTGCTTTCTTCCATTCTTTACTGTGCTCGAATTTACAAGCTTCTTGAAAACAATTATGTTCACCTTCATCCGTCAACAAAATATAGTTTGAAGGACGATACCTTGGTGAAGGCTTATGAGGCCTAGAAGATCTGCGAACCAACTATGGTGGTGCATTATCAGGTTGAATCTCCTGTAAAGGTTCCTGCAAAATTTCTTGTTGTTCATCATTTTCCACTTGTTGTTCTTCATGCTCCTGAATTTGTTGTTCATTTTCTTGCATTGGTGGATGTTTTCCTGCTGCTCTTCAAACATGTCAATAACCTTCTTGACATCCAACTCACCTATATTCCTCTTGAACATTTCTGACTCATTTAAATATAACATCCCTGCTTCTAATAATTTTATGTTTGACTGGATCCCATAGACGATAACCAAAATCTTCATCTGCATATCCCAAAAAATGCATTTCATAGATTTATCATCTAGCTTAGTTCTATTTTCTTTGCGAGTATGTACGAATGCTTCACATCCAAAGATTTTCAAGTGAGAATAATTCAAATTCTTACCAGTCCAAACTTCTTCAAGGATAACACCATCCAAGGCTGTAGTTGGAGATCTATTTATGAGGTAGCAATTCGTCATCACTGCTTCAGCCCAAAAATTCTTCTCCAAACTAGAATTGGACAACATATTTCACACCTTTTCCATAATGGTGTGATTCATCCTTTCTGTGACACCATTCTGTTGAGGAGTACCAGGCACAGTCTTCTCATGCTTTATGCCAAACCTGTTATAATATTCCTTAAATGCATTTAAGCAATATTCTCCACTATTATCTGTTCTTAAACACTTCAGCAATTTGTTAGTCTCTCTTTCAACAACAACATGATATTTTTGAAATATTCCAAACACTTCACTTTTATTTTTCATAGGATATGCCCAAACCTTCCTCGATGCATCATCTATAAATGTTACAAAATATGATGCTCCTCCTAATGATTTGATGTTAACAAGCTCAAACACATCTGAGTGTACCAATTCTAACACATTTTTCTTTCTGTCATGGCCACCTCTATGGAATGAAACCCTTCTTTGTCTACCATATATATAATGCTCACAAAGATCAAGATTGTAGGATTTCAAATCTGGCAATAAATTTTTACCAACAAGGATTTTTAAGCCCTTCTCTCTCATGTGACCCAAACGCTTATGCCACAGATCTGCTGAATTTCCTTGTTTTGTGATAGTAGCCAAATCTAATTTTCCTATCAGTGTCTTCAATGTGTGTAATGTTTCTATCTTGGGTCGTTTGGCCATGACCAATGCACCTTTGCTAATTTTCCAGCCTCCTTTTCCAAAGCTTGTTGAATAGCCTTCATCATCTAGTCGTTCCATAGAGATTAAACTCATGCGCATTTCTAGTACATGCCTAACGTGTTTTAGCAATAGATCTTGTCCATCTTTCATCTTGATCTAGACATCTCCCACTCCAACAATACTGCAAAAATGATTATTCCCCAAATGCACTCTACCATAATCACCAAGATTATATGAAACAAAACTATCTTTGCATGGGTTTACATGGTGAGATGCCCCAGACTCAAGGATCCAATCAAAGCTACTACTAGATGTATATACACATGCATCCTCTACTGCAATAGTAAACAACACATCACCATCTATGGCTACAACAGTGGTATCACCTTCATTTGTGTTGGATGACTTACGAATTGTACTAGACGGTCTCTGATCCTTTTGTCCTTTCTTCCAGAATCGACATTCTTTCTTCATGTGCCCGGGTTTGCCACAATGAAAGCAGATGATTCTGCCTCTCCTTAATTTTGATCGGCCTCTCGATCTTGATCGCCCTTGCCGGCCTTGATCCATTCTCCTACCAGGATCAGCTAGAGCTAGAGCCTCTCTTACCTGGTTTTCCGCAATTGACTTGCGTCGCAGCTCCTCATTCATTAAACTGCTGCTGACATCATCAAACTTCAGGGTCCCTATAGTTGTTGAAGTGCTGATAGCAACAATTAAATTTTCCCAACTGTTTGGCATAGAACACATTAGCAAAATAGCTCTAATTTCATCATCTAAAATGATTTTAATAGAGGCAAGTTGATTAGTGATAATATGCAGAGCATACATAACATACAACGGATTTATACTCAAAGACTTAGACGACAAAAGCAGAGAATAATTCACAAAGTCAGACAAATGGAGAAACAACAAGATTACTCAATCAAAAATAGCAGAATAGATAAAACAATCACCGGAGAACAGAAATCACTTTGCATTATAACAGACTTGGGCCTTGGCTTGCTTTCTTTCCTTGGCCAAAGAAATTAAAAATTTATAGAGGCAAAAGAAGGATCTAGAATCCTGTATGTGATTCAGATGGAGGTCTGGAATTATCTAGAAACTAATGGTGGTGAAGAAGAATCTAGAATCCTGACTCTCTTCTCTCCTTTAGCCTAATTATACAGATTTGTTGAGGTCCACTAAAAGGGGATCAAATCACTTAATTCTTGGAAAATATCCTATCCAAGACTAGAATCTCTAATTATCTTAATTAGTAGCCTAAAATAATCAATTACATTTATTGAGGAAATAATTTCTCATTCCTCTAATCAATTTCTATTACATCATATTTAGAAAAAAAAAAAAAAAAACTCCTAATCATACCTTCATAATTTAATTAAATGAAATTAAAATTAAAAAACACATTCCCTTTAGTAAATGTGATAAAACCTTTTATATCTGGTTGAATTTAAAGTGATACACCTATTACTTATATATATATATATTATATAAATATATAATATTTAAGAATAAAATATAAATTAATATAAAAACAACATACTTGTATTTTTATTTTTTAATATCAAAATTCACTTATTAAAAAGGGTCAGAAATCAATAATAAATAAGTTAACTTAACACACGATATAAGTATTATTTGAATTTTTTTTTATTTAAATATAATAATAATAATAAAATATATGTGAAAAACACATTTGCACATACAATAATACTATTTGCGAAATACAACCGGTTTGAAGTATACCGAGACTTACTTAAAAAAAAATATTTAGAAATTCATCTAGAAATTTTAATAACATATATATTATATGATTTCAAGGTTTAAATTAAACCAACCAATTCATGCTTTGATTTCAAGGTTTAAATTAAACCAACCAATTCATGCTTTTATTTACACGCTTCTTCCATTGATTTGATCAAAATCGGCATTAGATGTACACTATAGAATATTATTTGGAAAAATGATTTTTTTATAATTTTGTAACCAAACCTTCCAGCCGATGATAGCGAATTGTTTGAAAATATAGAGAAATCAGAATCTCACTTTACATGAAGTAAATTCTGTCTATTTTCCGCTCAATAAATGGTACATTTCAAAGACAACTAAATCTTGACAAAATTTAACATGCTTGGCTAATCAAAGCGTGATACACTGGCATCATGAGATGTGCATAGAAATGTATAATATAATTTATGTATTTAATCGATTGATAGCAATTTACATGGATGGCAGACGCTGACACTCTCTCTACGGAATTGTTGTACGATCTCGTCACCTCTTGTTTTACCAATTCATTTGAATGACTTAGACGAAAATGCTGCAGAGTCGGAGAGTCGGTGTACTACGCGCCAAACGTGCACCGAAGCCATCAGATCTCGATAGTTTTTCACATACTCATTTTCTTATATACATGATAGGCTTCTTGCCCTGGTCGTTATCAAGAGTTTGACATGAGTGCTCCATCCATTTTTGTTTGAGTCGTTTTCGTGGTACTCTATTGAAAAAACGGAAAGAAACTGTTCAGCTTGTGCCAAATGCACCTAGACGGCCTTTCAGTGACGCTTTTCACTCATGTAGGGCCACCACATTGGATTGGTAGAGCTTTGTTCATTTCTACAATTATACTTTCCAGTAACAGATAACCAATTGTAAAAAGGCCTCCACCTATTTAGGTTTAGAAGACTTGTAGCATTGAACTTTTTGTTCAATGATATATACATAGAAAGAAGAGAATTTTAACGTTCTTGGTGCAGTTTTGAATTTGAAAAGAAACAAGAATACATTTGCAAGGGGCAAAAGAATATGGAGAATAGATAGAGATAAGAATAATGGATAAGGAATTCGTGTAAGAATACATTTGCAAAAGGAAAAGAATATGGAGAATAGATAGAGATAAGATTAATGGATAATGAATTCGTGTATTTCCTCCATTAACATGTCACAATTGGATTGATAAGATTAGTGGAAATTCATTTCCATTCAACTACTTAGGCTAATTCCATTTTGATAAGAAATAGTTGAAATTTATTTGTGATAAATTTGAAGGATGAGTATCTGAAGATGTTGATGTTACGTTACCAACCAATCCTTAGGATCACTGCTGTGCATTATAAAGCGAGAGTTACCCATCACTGTAAAGCATGAAGATGCGTATCTTTAACAAAAAGAGAATTGATATATACCCTCTTATATATGGGTTTATACCGTATTAAAATATAACAAAACTGTCCTTTATTTATTCCTTTGTGCGCTAACTTATATGTACATTGATCAAGTTTGGATTTTCACTGTGCATACATTCAACGACGTGATAACATGAAAAACTTTCTATCAGGACTCGTTTGTCCGTAAAAGAGTAAGAGCATAACCATCCGAACGAGTTGTTAAATTTTAATGTATTAGTTTTCATAGCGGTAATTTAATTATTGTAAAATTTGGAGTTAACTTTGGTTGATTTTGTTTGAAACTTAGGGAATAGGTATTCCAAACACAATTTTTAGTTATATCATAATTTTATTCGAAAAATTGTATCGCAATTTTATTTTGAGAAATTTTCAAAATCCTAAATTGTAAATCAAATCCATTCATATATTGAAAATTCGTTTTTAGATTGGAAGATCATAATCTGCGCACATATTGTGGTCGGAAAAATGTTGAAGAATCTAATCTCAACCACCTGTGTCAAAATCATCCCTCCATGTGTCTTAGTTTAGTTTAAGTTGAGTTTAGCTCCAGTCATTTTATTACTGATGTTTCTAATGTAATCTTATTTAAGTGATTTGTAATATTGAGAAGAGCATGTGCTATGATCCACATTTTGTTCTCTTCAATTTTTGTCATGGTATTAGAGCTTAGACTATGTAAGACTCTTTGATAGAGCAACATAGATCAGAGTAGTTTGCATAAGACTCCCTGAAAGAGAAGCAACGTGAGCAAAAAGTGAGAAGCAGAGGGATAGGCGAGTTGGCATAAGGCTCTTTGATATACCAGTGGAAGTTTGTAGAAGGCTACTGCAAAGAAGTAGAGAGAGAGCATAAGACTCTTTGAGAGAGAAACAGAAGTTTGAAGAAGCCTACGAAGAAGCAGCAAGAGAAAGCCCACAAAGAGAAAACAAAAAAGCCAAACAAAAATGCCCACAAAGAAAAAATAGAGACAAAGGTAGAAGCAGAGCTAGATGTGCAACAGAAGAAAGCTCAATAGAATGAAGCTCTTATTACAGAGCAGAAGTAACAAAACCAATCTGGTTCTGTAAATATTTTTAATTCTAATGTTGATTTCCAGTGTTCAGGCACACAAAATGATGTTGAGGAACACTTAAATTTCCTTGAAGCATGGCTTGCAACACCATGTCTAGATGAGTTCTACATAGAAGGTGCAGAAATGAATGTTGAAGACAACCTCAATGACGAGCAAATTAATGAATTGTTAGGTGTTGGAGTCCCGAAGAAATATTATTTTATTATAATCTTATGTTGCAATAGATTGATGATAAAAATAATACTACAGAAGATAATATGTGGCAGCAACCCACATAAAAGTCAATTTTTCAGGAAGTCCAAGGCATGCTTAGACAACCTAGAAGAATGGAAGGCATGCACCAACAAATGCAGAAACTGAGGTTTGAAAGATACAACAAGAAGAAAAAGTTGAAACAATTTAGAGGCTACAGAATATGGAAGAAGAGAAGAAGAAAAATAATTTATTTTTTAAATTGTAAGCCTAGCTGAGACATAGACCAACGGGTATCTTAATTAAATTTTTATGTGCTTGTAATTAAGAGGGAGTGTTTGAGAATCTAATCCCAACCACCTGTTAGGTGTCAAAACTGTCTCTCCAAGTGTCCCAATTCAGTTTAAGTTAGTTGAGTTTGACTCTAGCCATTTATTACCAATGTTTACAATGTAATCTTATTTAAGCGATTTGTAATATTGAGAAGAGTCCTCTGCTCCACATTTTGTTCTCTTCAATTTTTCTCAAAAATCCAAAAAATACCCTAAACTTAGTATGGTTAAATAAAGTCATTGTCTCTCTCTCATATATATATATATATATATATATATATATATATATATATATATATATATATATAACGTTTTCAGAGGTTCAGTCTCCCGCCGATAAGTGAAGAATACAAACAATATATAAGGAATTGTTCTCCAAACATATGTTCTCATTTTCTTTCAACTGCATTCTGAGTGTTGGCTTGATGGGGGCTAACCCAGGTTCGAAGTTAATTAGCCAAACAAATCCCTGTACTGCTGGGCCTTTCGGCAACAACCCGTAGAATGCGGACTGAGGTCTCACCCGAAGCAATATGGGGTGATGTTGGAACCATGTTTCCATAGCCTTGAGATGTCTGAGGGGTCGGTTTAGTCCAACTGTGAATACCTCTGTGCAGGTCACTTCGTGCTCTGTCCTAACCGCGTGACCTTCGTGATCTATTATAATCGCCTTCGCACAGCCCTAACCAGGGGTTAAGGTGATTTTGCGCAGCCCTAACCAGGAGATGAGGTGATTTTGTGCTGCCCTAGCAGTGATTTGTGCTACTTCCCCAAGTTATACCGCAAATCTTACTTATCTTCTTATAACAGTTAGTTATCTTCACATAAACTGATACTTTATCTTATATTCACTTTATCAACACATTCATATAAGTTCGCGTATCATATAAACAATATGAATGCAATTTTATCTGATACATTCAGTGCACGAAACAGGAAAAAGATACACAGGAATGATGTAAAACTTCTATTTATTACTTTTCCAAAGGTTACAGACGCGACTCGCCCTGCGCACTCAGCTGCAGGGGTTTGCGCACTTAGCTGCGGATTACTAGGCCTCTTCACACTCAGCTACAGAGCCTTCTCCTAATCTACGACCCAAAAACTTGATTCTACACTTAGATAAGACTCAATTCTCCATCTATTACTTCCACTTCTCTTCTTCGGTCATTTACAATTTAGAGCCTTGCTCTATTTATACAATCCCATGGTCCGTGGACCTTGGGTAGATTTCTAAAGCCAACATTACATTAAAAAAATGAGTGCAGACAAACCTATCATTCATTTACAATATTTACGCTCCACGCCCACAAAACGCTGAGTCTTCACATTGGATTTGGTCAAAATTTGGGCTTTAAGCCCTAAAACTTGCCTTGGGGGATGCCTTGCCCAACAGGCCCCCAACACAAACATCGTGACTCACCCTCGAGTCATTCTATCGGTGCAAAGATCGCCCCGCAGAGACCTCCCAACCTTGCCCGAACTGTTGCAAGATTGGCAATGCACAGAGCATTTGTCTATTGTATCTCCTGCACGCATTATTCAGACACTGTTGTATCTAAGCTGCTTCCTTGTATTTGCTCCTATGTTCCCTGTATCTATTTATAGTCCCGCGCCTCCTTTCAGCTACCTGGAGTGCTAAGACTGTGCTTCGGTGGGCTAGTGAAATAGCTAGGCCACCCGTGTATGGCTTCAACCGGTTTCCATTCACTCTTCCTCAGAAAAGTTCTCCATTTAACTTTACCAACTACATCGCACAGTTTACTATATGCATCGTGTCATCATCGGTGATCCCTTTAGTAATATACGGCCCGATCCAAGGCATCGCACTGATCAACTTTCGACGGTAGCTCCTAAATTTGTCAACAGAACTATGCGACTCATGTCTTATCACCATGACCTTTTTATCAAGAGAGTCCTTTATTCCTTCCTAAATCTTCTTGACTTCTTCTTCTGTCATGGCACTCTTTGCCCTTAACCGAACTTTTTCCTTCATGAGTTCTTGGAGCCTAAGATGACCTAGTTAGATCTCTTCACCAGGTCCCAAGCATTCTTCTTCGTCCAGCTATACGATCCTTTCTTCCAAGGCTCCGCGACCCGTCATAACTGTGGGCACTACTATGCGCAAACTAGCCATGATAGACTCCGTTGGCATTACAACATGCGCTCCATAGGCCAGCCTAGAAGGCATCTGTTTCGTCAGTTTCTTGTACATCACCCTATAAGCCCATAAAACTGTTGGTACACGCAGGTCCCAATCACTTCACTACGCATTATATACCTTGTTCAATGCTTCGCACTCCTCGTTAAATGATTCCGTCTGGATAATCTTCTGCGTGCTCATTCTCTCCACATTTTGTCATTCCAACTTAAGGAACCATTCGCACATTTGTCCCCCCAACACAGGATTATTGACCATATTTCCCAACGCGAAGCTCATGTGCATCTGTGCAGGTTGTTTACCATAAACCTATACCCACCTCGACAGATGCGTGTACGAACCATCCCGTCCATTGTTTTTATCTGCCCGTCATGCTATAGATTTCCCAAACTGTGAGCGCAATATTTTTCTACATGCACACCAGTCTTCAAAGCTTCCTTTGTGTGTACTACACCACCTTATTGGCAGGGAAAATTTTAAGAACCACCATAAATTTATATGTATAATAAATAGGTGAATCCCCATGATACATAAGAAAAATGGGAGGCGATTTCATCACTAATATATATATATGGGTGAATCTCTCCTAGATTATATATATCTTGTAAAGTCATCGCAAATCTTTCACTGAATTATAAAATATTGTAAGATCTTGGAAAATCTTTCACTGAATAATATAACATTGTGAAGTCTTGGCGAATTTTTTGTTAAAGTATGAAACCATATGTGATAATAATAATAAAACATATTCATTACACTGTAATATACTAACATACATGTTTGGAAAAAATAAACATAATTTTCACTTCCTACAAACAATGTTGCAAGTTTTAGTGGCCATGCTTGTCATGGTAGGAGAGATTAATGTTTTCTCTACCACTTTTGTCAAGCTACCACTTTTTCCAAGCTATCAAATTTCTTTCTTGTTTCATAGACTCCAACTGTGAGATAAAAAAGAAACACATCAAGTTTGTTTACCCCAACACGTCAACAAGTAGCAAGCCCCAACTATATAATATAATGAAGTAGTAGGTATCCGAAAGGCCTGAAGGGGATCTAATGGAAAGAAGTGACCGTTGTCAGAAGCCTTCCAATCAATATATAAATATACAAATGTAGATTTATTATTATTTTAATTGGAAATCTTCAATTAAATAATAAAATTTAATTATGTCTCTCTCAATCTAAATTTCTTATTAGCATAATTCACTACCTTCATACCATTTTTAACAGTGTTGTAACATGTGGATTAATTTCCTTTTGGTGCAAAATATCCACCTTTTAGGACAATATGGTGCAGTGACCCTGGATTAGTTTATCTCCGCCTTTTAGGACAATATGGTGCAGTGACCCAACCCCTACAAATCATTATGACAAACTAAGAATAGCAGAGAAGATGAAAGGTTGTACAAACCAGCATATTTTTCAAACAACTAATCCAAGATTAGTACCTTAACATTTTCATGAAGATATCATATTGAGAATGTTTGAAAAATGGTGGGAAACGTGGGCAGCGACTATCTCTCTTCTGCCAAGGTGATGCAGAAAGAGTTAAGATTTCATTGTTTTGATTTATTTTATTTGTTAAATCAAAAAAGCCAATATTAGTGGAGATATCGGTATTTTTTACTAAATTTTGTGAAATGACTAAATGTAGCTTTAGCCATTCACCTTAAGATTTTTTTTACAATATAATTTCCTAAGTCTATTTAATATCTTCATTATCATGAAAGCCAACCTATATCCATCTTAACTCCACATCTAGGACTCTTAGAAGGATGAGATCTATTTATCCCTCCTAACACTTGGTAGACCCGGAATTAAGATGGATCTAAGCTGATAGAATTTCCCCTTTAAATAGTCTATGCTCACATGAATACCAAGGTATTACCATGGGTTATCGTAAACGTGGAGCTTAAAAACTACTATTAGTAATTTATAAAAATTAATAAAATTAATAATTGATTTTTATTTTATCATTTTATTTTAACCAAGTTAAAATGTTTAAGTGACATTAAATTACAAGATCCATTTTTACTTTTGATCTACCCGAGAGGGATCAAATATTTTTTCACTCTATCTTAGTTTAAAGATGGATCTATGCTAGTTTAATTCCCCCCTTTAAATAGGTTGCATTCCATGTGAATACCATGGGTCAATATCATGTGCCATCTTTATTTTTATTAATAATAATATTAGGGTTAATAATGTTTTTTTGGCATTGTATTAATAATAATTTGGCCCATGGTATTTGGCCCATAGGCTTCACCTAAATATAACACATTTTTTGAGTGTTCGTAAATATAAGGTGGGTTATGGAGTAAATATAAAAAATGTTTTATTTATTTACCATACCTCTCATTTATTTATATTTTTATTAATTTACCATAGCTCTTTTATAAACATGGTATTTGGCCCATAAAATTCAATTAAATAAAACATCTTTTTTTAGCCTTCTTAAATAGAAAGAGGGTTATGGACTAAATATAGAAAGAGGTTTTATTTATTTACCATACTTATATTTTCTTTATATTTTTATTTATTTACGATACGTTTGAAGTATACAAAGAGGTTTCATTTATTTATCATACCTCCACTTTATTTATATTTTTATTTATTTACATGCTTGCTTGTTCGTAAATATAAGGTGACATATGGAGTAAATATAAAAAATGTTTTATTTATTTACCATACCTCTCGTTTATTTACATTTTTATTAATTTACCATACCTCGTTTATAAATATGGTATTTGGCCCATAGGATTCACTTAAATGAAACCTCGTTTTTGAGCCTTCTTAAATAGAAAGAGGGTTATGGACTAAATATAAAAAAAGGTTTTATTTATTTACCATACCTCTAGTTTATTTGTATTTTTATTTATTTACCATACCTTTGGAGTAAGTATAAAAAGAGATTTTATTTATTTACCATACCTCCACTATATTTATATTTTTGTTTATAACTATCATAAATATGTTTTCTTGAAAATGAGGGTGAATGGAATATTGTAACTCCTAATTTCAAGGGTTAAATTTACTTTTTTTACCCTCTCCCTTAAAATAAGGTGGGCTAACCTCCATACCTAATTTTTTTATAAAATAAATTTGAGGCGATTTGTAACAATATATTATGATACAAAATATTCACCGAATAAAAATATAAAACCCCTTAATTTAGCCCAAGGGTGAAAATTCACCCCTAAAATTTTCCGTGCTTGAGGGCATAGTGCACAATACCCAATTCAAGGCCTGGAAACGTTGCTTTTCCGGAACCTCCCTTTCAAACTTATCTAGGAAAATATCTACCTCACTTAACCCATCGTAAGTAGGAAGATCACTCACTTTTGTCGATACACAGCGCAATGATCTTGTCATCATATTACAGTTTAGCATGGTTACATCGTGTAACTGGTTCTGCCATTGCTCTATCTCCCCATCAAAATTTGACATAGAGGAGATTTCCCACTCCCATGAGATCAGTCCATCCATGGTGGGATTTACCTAGTCTTGCTCTCGCACGGTTAGCTTGTACATGTAGTCCAAATTGTCATCACTTTCAAGTCATGCACCGACTTTGTATAGCGCGATCCCTCAGCAGGGTCCAAGGGTATAACTACACACAAATATTTCTTCTCAAAAATCATCTTGTGCTTCTTCATATTAATCACCTATTCATGTTAGTGGCCCAATCAATTCCTAAGAGCGCGTGCTAGGGATTGTTGTTGTCAACAATCTCTATCACTTGAAAGTCTGCTATCACACTCACTCCCTCAATATCCAGGGTGATTTCCTACAATCATCTCATGAGTATTATCTTATGTTGGTTTGCCATTTGCAGCTAAATAGGAGACAATTACAACATAGGCCTCCCCATGCTCTCCCATGTTTTCCTTACTGTTGTGCAGTAGCTTCATGAATGTTTCCAGGAATGTCGTAAGCATAGATGGGTTTAATTCTAGCTTCGATCTATCTTTGCTTTCTGAAGTGGAGGCATCAGTGAAGCTCTTCTTAGCTTCCACGAAGGTTTCCTTAGCACGCTCCAAATCAAACTCTGCTTCTTTCATCGAAGCCTTGCGAACCCAAGTACTATCTTCAGGTTGTTTGCCTTTATCATTTCCCATCATGATTCCACTTTGGAGCACAATGTCCACATTTGGATCTTCCTCACACGGCTCAGACCTCATCATCTACAGGTTCTGAGTCTGGGGAGGTGGTAGCACTCCCTTGTTGTGTATCCTAGCTATCAACATAGGACAATCCTCCGTCTCATGGTCAAACAAGGTACAATACAGACATGATGAACATGTTGGGTTCGTACAATCATGGGCATAATGTCCTGGCCCTCTGCAATTGTAGCATATCAACTGTTCGTGACCTCGTCTAAGTCGTCCTCCACCTTGGCTTTGTCCGCGCTCCTGAAATTTGGTTTGCGCCACTCCTGCATTCAGGTCTAAGGGTCGCGTTTCGGCCTTAACTCTATAGGTGGGAGTTCTATCCATCATCAACTCATAGCTTCTACAAGTGTGCTCATCGTGACTGAATGATATACAAAAATTATAGAACAAATGTTGAGAATTCTATGTGTACTTATGTAACAAATGGAAGTTGTCTATAGCATGCTTTCCTCCTATTTGAGAAATCGCACAACACAAAGCAGGTGCCACACTAGGTCCTGCTTGTGCTTCTGACCTTAACGGCATCAGTCCTCCTGCCACAAGGTAATTCACAAACACAGGGTAGTGGTCCTTGTCATGACCCTGACCCTTGCATTTTACGCACCACACCTCTTTGCACACATTTGGTCGAGCTGTCCTGTCCTGTTTTAGACTCTGCATCTTAAGGCATAATATTTTGAACTGCGCGTGGATCTGCTGAACTCCCAAGTTAGGACCCTGCATCGGGGTTTCATGCAACCTCATCACGATCTCCAAGGCCTCTACCTAAGTTGTTAACCTTGGTTGCGACAACGCATTCCTCAAATGTGGTGTTAGCAATGCTACAAACCATTCGCGGTGTTGTCCATCTGTCAAAGTCATATTAGCTTCGTGAATCATACACTTCAGTCTCTAATCCAGCTCCTAAGGAATCTTGCCTAGTAGTATTGTGATCTCTTTGAATCTAATGATCGACTGCACTTCTAACTTCGACCTGCTAAATTCCTTTTTTAGCGTAATTTGGATATTTGCAATTCCTGCATTCATATTTTCATTAGAATGCTTAATATACCAGGTCAGTGCGTGATCCTGTAGAGTTATGACCAGCGTTTCTTTCTTTATATTATCATCCGTAACTCCCTACGCTTCCCATACGACTCTTATCATGAACCAAAACTGATCTGGAACTTCATTTCCTCCTCCCTTGAACACAGGCAACTTTATCATGCTTTCCATACTGAATTGCAGTGGTGGCGGAGGTGGTACGGGTGAAGGTGGTGAAATTGGTGGTGGTGTGGGTGGGGGTGGAATGAGAGAAATCCTTTGCCTTATCAAATGGATCGCACTTCACGACAATTCCTTCGTGAGCTCTTCCTCATCCCCTCGCAGAGGTGAAATCAAAGGGCTATTCTCTGGTCCCTTACTTCCTTCGTTTCTGTAGATTTTTCCACTTCACATAGCTCTGGACATCAAGGTAATTACATAATCCTCTTTTCACACAATAGCATTTTAATCCAAGTATTCAAAGACTTTACCTACTTACCTCGCAGTCCTTTGAGAAAGTGTCGCTTTGCCTTGCTATAGCTCACTGAAGTATCTACCGTGAACTCAGTAATGAATCCTCCTATAATTCGATCGAGCCAGTGATCAACAGCACACACGATCTTATTCTCTGATGCTTCCAATCTACACACCAACTCTGGGGTCCACACAATAAGATTGTCAAGTTTCCACCTTCCTTGGCTATCTGCTAGCTTCGTGATCCACACGTATATCTCTGTAGGGAAAGATGTGAAAAATATTTCATGGATATCTATATAAAGGTAGCAGTCTAACCACTCTTCTTTTGTCAGTCGTGGATTCTTGTTCTCCTGCACTACAAACTCTTGAATTCTTCTATCCAACCAACCTTCAATTTCCTTCTTAGTTGGATTCCAATGATTCGACATCAGACATCTCTATGCAGATTCCGGTCCTAGCAACAGAACAATTTGTTGGCTTGATGGGGCTTGACCCAGGTTCAGAGTTAATTAGCCCAACAAATCCTTGTACTACTGGCCCTTTTGGCAACAGCCTGCAAAGCGCGGACTAAGGTCTCACCCGAAGCAATATGGGGGGATGCTGGAACCATGTTTCCACACCCTTAAGATGTCTGAGGGGTCGCTTTAGTCCAAATGTGAATACCTTCACGTAGGTCACTTTGCGTGTTATCCTGACCTGGAAGACCTTCACAATCTGTTATAATCACCTTCACGAAGCCCTAACTAGGGGTTGAGGTGATTTCGTGCTACCCTAGCAATGATTTGTGCTACTTCCCCAGGTTATACCACGGATATTACTTATCTTCTTATAACAGTTAGTTATCTTCACGTAAATAGATACTTTATATTATATTCACTTTATCAACACATTCATATAAGTTTGCGCATCATATAGACAATAGAAATGCAATTTATATCTGATACATTCAATGCACGGAACAAGAAAAAGATACATAGAAATGATGTAAAAATTCTCTTTATTACTTCTCCAAAGGTTATAGACTCGACTTGCCCTAGGCACTCAGCTGTAGTGGTCCGCGCACTCAACTGTGGACTACTAGACCTCTGTGCACTTAGCTGTAGAGCCTTCTCCTACGCTACGACCCAAAGACTCGATTATACACTTAGATAAGACTCAATTCTCCATCTATTATTTCCACTTCTCTTCTTCGATGATTTACAACTTAAAGCCTTACTCTATTTATAAAATCCCTTGGTCCATGGACAATGGGTAAATTTCTAAATTCGACATTACATTACAAAAATGAGGGCAGACAACCCTATGACTCATTTACAATCTTCGAACTCCACGCCGACAAAGCGAGGAGTCTTTACATTGGATTTGGTCAAAATCTGGGCTTTAAGCCCCAAAACTTGCTTTGGGGGATCCCGCGCCCAACACTGAGACTGGTTTACTGTGATTAGTAGTACACGGAATGCGCACCTACGGTATTCAAGTTTAGAAGTACAAGTTATAGTTGGGTTTTGATTCATTCAACTTTCTCCTCAGCTACAAAGGAAATTGTGAACGCATTTTGAGTAGTAACCAACAGTACTATAAGTTAATCTTAATACCTTTAGCTTCGCCTATAGTCTCAAACAATGCACCTCATCCAAAGAGTATGTAGTGCCTCTGAAATCAAATAGGCTTGGTCCATTTGCTTTGGACACTGCCATGAATTCTCTTGTGCGTTGTCAGATACATCTACCATCACAACTTTTAACTGCACAACCTTAGAGGGAACATTAATAATAATTGACTATGACAATGATTATGCTGAGATAATTTCTCTTTTCCATGCCCCCAACTACGATCCCCTTTCCTCGCAACAACGCCGCAGAAATCGTTCCATCGATCTCATGCAAAACAACCATGTGAACCACTACTTCCAAGGCTTCACCTTCAATATTTATCTCCATAAATTTCCTTTATCGAATCCTCTGAAATCACCTACTTGCTGACTATATCAGGTGGATTACCATCTCTAAACATCAACTTGAAAAAACAATCTCGTGAGCCAGATGAGTAATAATAAGGCCCACCACATGCTCAACCCAATCCAACTAGGGGCCATTGCAGTGTGAGGTCAGACCTGTTCTCCCACCAGGTGGTTCTTGAGAGTGATACATTTGTGAAATCTTTTGGTATATGTAGTAGATGTATTTTTGCAACATTATTTGTTTGCATAACATGTAAAACTTATAGCGAGGTCACTTCCTAGTCCTAGGATGTGTTACATGATTGTCTACATTAAAATGCAAATGTACATTCACCTCCCTGCATTCACTTCAAGCTAACCAGTAGATTCAAATTTCAAACCATATCTTCGTTGCAAATCCTCTAATCTGTTTATTATGTAGAGGTCATTCCCTTCTTTATCCTTGTAATTGGTACCTCATGATTCCATGGAAAGAGGCATAAAGATATGTCAAGATGTCTAGAGGAAACCATTAAGGTTGAGAACAGACTTTAGACGGTATGGAAATTATGGCTTGCATTGTAATTGGCTTGTAGCCTAGATATGTTGCTATTTGAGTAGCTCAAGGGAGATTATGGATTGATTAAACTCAATTACAAGTGCCTTAAATCTACTTCGAGGTAAAACTAAAAAAACAAATGTCCTAAATCTACTTCAAGAGACAACACAAAAACTCATATATGAGCTCAATTAGCTGAAGGTGAAATGGGAGGAAACTCAAAGGTCATGACACGATAATATTTAGATATCACACACTAATCTCTCTCACACTAAAGGTGACCATTTTGACAAATTCAAACCCTCAAATTTCAAGCATTAGGCTACGATACCAAAGAAAAAAGATGGAAACACACACAAGATAGCAAAGTTTTCTCGAAGAGATATTTTTATTAGATGTGATACATAGCAAATATAATATAGTTCCATATTTATAGTTATGGAAAAGCTTATTATAACTGGATAATAATAATACATGTTTACACTTAACACTTATATGAAATGATTTTTTTTGAAAAATGTATGGAAACAATTCATTTCTCTAATGACCAATAATAACTTAACCTTAAAGCACAATCTAACTAACTTCTTAACAAAATTATAAATTTATAATAAATTATAATGCTACTAAATGTCATATACATGCACCACTTAGTCAATGTGAGTAGCATTTTTAAAGACGAATTCTAGAGTATTAGCATCGTAGCATTTTTAAAGACGAATTCTAGAGTATTAGCATCAATATGCAGTGTGGTAATAAGAGTTCAAAAGTGTTTTTTACTAATTCTTATTTATATATTTTGGTAGAATTTGATCTAGCTTTTGATTTCAATTTATTAATTAATATTAATTTACTTTTATGGAGAGGTAGAGATTACTATCCTTAAATATATATTTTGGTAAAATTTGGTCTAAGTTTTGACTTTAATTTCTTAGTTAATATTAATCTACCTTTATGGAAAGGTAGAAATTAGTATAAATAAGAAGTCTAAATTGTAAATGAAAATAATTAACACATCATTCACACATTAAAATTAACACATTCTTATGTCTAATAGATAGAAACAGAGTAAACCTTAAAAGGGAAATTCAATGAATCTTTGTGAGTATTATTTTGGTCTAAAGTGTGCCAAATAAAGTATTTACAGTGAGTTTAACCTTAATCACGTGTAAACCGTTTGTTTATATTTGATGCTCAAATCATATTAACACAATTGATGTTTTAGTGGTAGTTATAGTTGTTGGATAAATTACATCAAAATAAGAATGTTGGTGGGTTTTTTCCTCAATCCTAATGAGAATGATGGGTGTGTTTTTTCTCAAATCAATAAACCCATCTCTTGCTTATCCTCGTAAGGAATAATAAACAAACTGATATATTTTAGAAAAAAATATTGAATGATAGAGGGCTCTTTTCATCTTCAACTTCCATTCACTTTCTAGATTCATCTACTCGATTAAATTATTGTGTTTCCTAATTCTTTTTCACCAAATTATTTTATTTTATTTTATTTTTCCTTAAAAATTTCTAAAGCTTAGAGTGTCCTCTATCAATGCTAACTTCAAACAAAATATTGTTAAATGGTCATATAAAAAAATGAACCATATTTAAATCTCACATATGGATAATGTAGTTTTTGTTTGCAAACATTGACCACTACTTAAAGGAAGGTATCTCATGGCAAGTCATTTCTGAAGTTTACTTTTATATATAATTTACCATAAGTCACAATATATATGTTGTTACTAAACCCAAGTGATCGTTACCTCAATTCGGCAAAGTATTATAATTAAAGCACTTATGTTATTCAATTTGTCAGAGTCTTATAGTTAAATCATTTATGCTATTGAGAGGTCATGATTTAGCACAAATATTTCATGGACATAGCGGTCATGAATCTTAAAAGACTATGAACCACATAGAAAATGTGTGTGAGAATTTAAAAACACAAAAATGATATTTTATTAGATAATTTTTAATAAAATTAACCAAGTACAACGGTAGATTAAGAAGCTTGATCCACGTAAAATGAAAGTTGTAAAGGTTTAAAAAATGAATATTAGAGCTCATGTAATTAACCTTGCATGGACATGGCTAGCGTAGAGAATGATTTCTTTAGCATTAACAAAATCAAATATTACTATTAAAAATAAACAAGCGGAAATATTTTTTATTAAAAAGCTTTTTATACTTGAAAAATCCCTTATGTAGATTTATGGTCAACAGCCAAAATAGGTTGAAATAATATTTAAATACAATTAGATTTACAATTGGTATGCAAGGGATATCTTTATAGATGATCTGCCTTTTCAATATGAAAACAAGATGTTGAAAAATAAAAAGATATAAAAGATTATAAAATGTTTATTATCATTTTAATTATTTAATGCATTTCTACTTATGTTAATAATATTAAAATTTCAGTTCAAATAATATTTTTGGTGTGGTTCAAGACACTTTGGTCATGGGCTGGCCTTTACGTCCACATTGGCTAGATGCTATACACTCGCACACGTTCAATCCCTGCAACGCTTGGGGACACTCATTTCAACCTGGGGACAACTTTGGGATGCCGCTTTCTATCTTCTCTGCCTCCTAAATCGTTTGTGGTTGGAACTCGAAGGCGTGCAGCAGTGCCACTAATTACTCATCCCACAATAATGAAGTTGATGGTCATTCCGATCAACGGCCAACCATTTCTACTTGTTTACACCATAGAAGCGCAAGTAGTGTTACTGCGGCGTCAAGCTAATCAACCGCAGAGCCCAACAATACTTTGCCCTTTCATTGCATGTGCCTGCTTTCTCCCATGTGACAGACGAAAGCGCCCCGTAGTCGTTGTACTACGCGCCAAATGTTGATACACCTTTCTCGAATAACTTGTTTGAGTCGTTTTCGTCGTACTCTATTGAAAAAACTGAACACCTTTCTCGAACAAGTTGTTTGAGTCGTTTTCGTGGTATTCTGTTTGGAGAAACTGGAAAAACTGAAAAGAAAGTGGTATATTTTCATTGTTTATATTGTATTTTTGAATATTTTATATTAAAAATGGAATAATTAATATATTTTCTTTTTCTTAACAAATAACTACATTATTGTACTTTAATTAAGAGATATAGTTTTTTATTATTTATTTCTATAAAATTATATTATTTAAGATAGACAATGAAATTTTATTTATTACTTGGAAGAGTGAAGTAGAATGAAATAACCTCTTGTAAATGAGCCCTAGTGGATTTTTAATTGTTTATTTATATGGCTATTTATTTTTTGTTTTTTTGTTTGGGTTGATATTAATTGTTTATTTATATGGCTATTTATTTTTTGTTTTTTTGTTTGGGTTGATATTAGTGAAAATTATTTTTATTATTTTTGGAGGACGTGACATAATTACTCATGTCCTTACACTGGATTCTAAAATGAGCCTCTTCGCGATTTCTAATTATTTATTTATGGAGTTGTCTATAATGCGACTTTTTGGAGATTCCGGTGACGGAATCCGGCGGAAGAAATGAGGTTAAATCTCGATTTTTAGCAGTTAAAATGGTTTTTTAACTGCATATTTGGATTCAGCGCCCTGAAAAACCCCTGGGAGCCATTGATTGTGCAGAAACTAGCTATTAAACTTGGGATTCCAATGAATCGCTGCCGGATTTTGACCAGAAAAATCTGCCAGAAAGCCTTTCAAAAAGTCGCGTTATAGACTACTGCTTTATTTATATGGTTATTTAATTTTTGTTTTTTTGTTTGGGTTGATATTAGTGAAAATTATTTTTATTATTTTTGGAGGATGTGACATAATTACTCATGTCCTTACACTGCATTGTAAAATGAGTCTCTTTGCGATTTTTAATTATTTATTTATATGGTTATTTAATTTTTGTTCTCTTGTTTTAGTTGATATTAGTGAAAATTATTTTTATTATTTTTTGAGGAAATATCATACTTATACATGTCCCTCATACTAAATTGTAAAATAAATTTCTCCTCTCAATAAATTTATAACATATAAAAATATAACAAAACACGTCTTTATTTATTCGTGCAATGTATGCTAATTTATATGTACATTGATAAATACATTGATAAAGTTTGTATTTTCACAGTGTGTACAGTCTAACACTGTGATAACAATGGAAAAATTGTATTACGACTAGTTTGTTCAGAAGAGAGTAAGAGCATAACCATGTCAAGTCATCATTAAATTTTAGTGGACTAGCGACAACTTAATTATTTTATGTTTCAAAATTTTTCAGTTTCTTCCTTTTATATTTTGTTTAAAATCCTATTGAAATCACAAATCACAAGTTTGAATTGTATCATAATCATAGTCTAGAGAAGAGTTGTGTCATATTCTTATGCTAAATATTTTGCAAGGTGCTTAAATGCATTTATATAATGAAAATGCACTTTTAGAACATCACTTTAAATATCTAACATAACCATCTACCCACCTATTCCAGCCCAAAAAATGTAAAAGCTTGAATGATTAGATAAGGTCGTTGTCATATATGTATAGATATATAAATTTTCCAGAGGTTCAGTCTCCTGCCCATAAGTGGAGAATACAAACAATATATAAGGAGTTGATCTCCTAACAAAGCTCATTTAACATTCTCACTTTCCCTCAACTCGATTATGAGACTTGTTCACTGCGATTCGTGATTTCTAGTACAGGGGATTTGCACTTTCAACATTCAAGTTTAAGAGTACCAATTATGGTTGGGTTTTAATTCATTCAAATTTCTTCTCCAGCGACAAAAGAAATTGTGAATGGATTTTGAGAAGTAACCAACATTCTAACAGAGTAGGCAGAATAGGGGATTGAGGCATGCACAATGGTTTTGAACAGAGATCCCCTGGTGAGCTTGGAGTGAATGCAGGGGAGAGGTGAAGCTACCACGTTGCATTAGCTGTAATATCCATGACATCTAGGACATATGTTCATGACAATCGTGTAAGACTAGACTAAATGGAGACAGAAAATGGCTATGAAAATCTCAACATTCGAAAACTGTACACATAAAATTTAGTGAAGAGAACCCTGCAACACCTCCTCAAATTCCTAGAACTGGCAAATGACCTCTCTTATAAATGTTACATGTTATATAAACAAATAATGTTGAAAAAATACATCTGTTGTATGCCAAAAGTTTTGACAAACGTGTCATCTTCAAAATCCACATGTGGAGAATAGGTTCAAAAGCCACATGGAGGAGAATAGGTCTCATTATGCATTTCAAATGGCTCCTAGTTGGTTTACGTGTTAGGATTAAATAATTGAGAAAAGTGGTGGTGTTTAAAGGCACCATTGTTGAGAATTCAATGACCACTAAGACACACTTATATGAAGTCTTTCTTCTATGCTATATTTCACATGAATATTATGGGAAAACCGTGGTTTCTTATAAATTTAGAGTTTGAAAACTCATAGTAACTTGACCAAGTCAAGTTTACACAAAGCATCCTAACAATGCCACCCTTAAATTTGACTCAAGGAAATTAGCTTGGTCCAAATCATTCATCAACCATCTCACCTGATATCTCATATTCCCCTCTTGAAACCATGATACCAGTACATCTATCACCCTGAGATCTATGCATGTGGTCCATTTTACAACTTGATGACTTCATGCACTGCTGCACTACATGTATGCCTCATCAAGTCTTAAGGTCTTACAAAAATTTGTGTTGTTGCACAACATGTATGCCTGAAGAATAGGTTTTATAACTTCCTGGGAAAATACCCCTGCCATGGACCAAAATCCTTTGGGTGTTCACATATCACTGGTGTTATCACACAACTGTGGGCATCACACAATGGCTCCTTCAGTATCCTCAAACCATTGACTCCATCTCATTTTTCTCATCCATAAGACCACTCTCTCACTACATCTCTAGAGTTGTCAATCTATATCTTAACCTAGCCTTTCAACATGGTTTTCACTCACTAGATCCACACAATCTCTCATTAGCACACCTTGCACCCTTTTAAAGGGCTTCATTCACTTTTTCCACAACCACCATAGACTTGTGTTACACATATGGAATCTTTTCCCGACAATATTTATCATTTAATAATACAATGCTTAACTTCTATCTAGATTATTTTTCTAGTACAATCATCTCACACATACTTTACCAGGCCATTCATGCTTCATGCTCAACTTTAGATCTAATATAGTTGTTAGGATCGTGAAAACAAGAGAAGTGGTGGTGTCTAAAGACACCATTGTTGGGGTCCTAATGGCCATGAGGACAAATTTACTTTGAGTGTTTCAACTTTCAACTAGACTATATTCCACATGAATACCATGGGAAAAGTCATGGGTTCTCATAAACCTGGAGATTGAAATTTTTTAGTAACCAAATTAACTCAAATTTACCTAAATCCCCGACATTTTGTTATGAACATTTTCATTCCCTATCTTTTTACATATTTATTAAAGGTACTCCACTTAATATAGTGAGTAGGTTATTTTAGATGATTCGATAAAGGGAATTTTATAGAGAAAAATATTGAAGGAGAAGGAAGAATTTAGGAGTGGTTCACATTGTTGTTTTGCATCAGATCGACAACACGATTTTCACAGGGTAGTTGTAGGCAAAGTGGATCATGGGTGGTGGCATGGCAAAGAGAAATTATCATGGCATAATCATTGTCCTCGTCCATTATTATTAAGGTTCCCTCTAGGGTTTGGGGAATAAGGGATGTGGTGGTGGATGTATATGACATCCCACAAGATGATTCATGATAGTTTCCAAAACAAATAAAACAAATGGATCAAGCTTGGTTGATTTCAGAGGTACTTCATACTCTTTGGATGAGGTGTTTGAATCTAGAGGCTAAGTATAAGGTATTAACATTAGCCTGTAGTGTGCATATATATAATTAAATTGCAATGCTTTAAGATAATGCATATGCAAACATTTAGGGGGGTATTGTCATGACTAAGAATGAAGAGAAATTGTGGAGAAGAGGATTTCTCTTATGGGTATTACAAATCAGTTAAATAAGATTACATTAGAAACATCAGTAATAAAAGACTTGAGTGAAACTCGACTAAACTGGACTAATTGAAACTAAAGTAAGACACTTGGATGGATAGTTTTGACACCTAGTAGGTGCTTGGAATTAGATCCTCCGACACCCCCCCTTAATTACAATCACATGAAAATTTAATTAAGATGTCTTCTGGTCTATCTCCTAGTGAGGAATAGAATTTTTAAAAAGTGACTTCAACTAGATTTATTTTTCTTCTTCTCTTCTTCTAGATCCTATAGCCTCTAAATTGTTTCAACATTTTCTTATTGTTGTATTCTTTAAACCTTAGTTTCTTCATCTGTTGGTGCAGGTTTTCCATTGTTCCCAGTTGTCTAAGCATGTCTTAGACTTCTTAAAAGAGTGGTTTATATGTGGGCTGCTACCACATGTTATCTTCTATAGTGTTCTTTTCATCATCCATCTTTTGTTGCAACATAAGCCCATAATACAATTTTATCTCTTTAGGACTCCAATACTTGAAAATTTCATTAATATTTTCATCATAAATGTTGTCTTAAAGCGTCATTGTTCCAAACTCTACACAAACATCATCTAGACATGGTGTTGCAAGCCATGCTTCAAGGAAATTTAATTGTTCTTCATAATCATTACGTGTACCCGCACACTCGAAATCAATGTTAGAATTAAAAATATTTGCAGAACCATAGTGGTTATGTTCCTTCTGCTCTATAATGAGAGCTCTCTCATGTTGTGCTTCCTTTTTTGTCTCTTCCTCTATCTCTGTTTTCTCTTTGTGGGCCTCCTTCTTTGCCTCTACATCTATCTTTGTTTCTGTCTCTGTCTCTTTTACTGTTGCTATAGATAGGTTGTCTTCCACTTGGTTTTTAGATTCAAGTGGGCTTCTGAGGCTCAATAAGATCATGTTGATATTATGTTTATGTTGCATCATCTACAACCATTCATCCTTAGGTAACAATTCTTCATAATAATAATAATTGATGGATTGACCATATAATTGACTGCACTAATGGGAGCTTCACTGTCATCAACAAACTTTGTTCCTAGATTCACCAAATTGTCATCAACAAGTTTTGTTGCTAGAATCACCAAGTTTTCATTAGTAAGCACTATTGCTAGAATCACCAAGTTGTCATTAACAAGCTCTGTTGCTGGAATCACCAAATCTTCATCAACAAGCTTCGTTGCTGGAATCACCAAATTTTTGTCTACTTGTCGTTGTGCATAGTGGGGTTCACGAGCATCTATGTGCTCCTTCTTTGCTTCTTCTAAAATTTCTTCACTCATCATCCAATTGTAGTTGAGCACAATGGGATTCACCAAATTCTTCATCTTCCACTGGATTACGCCCCCTTACATGAAAACTCCTCTTAACGGTTCACCAATCCTCCTTGGTTGTCTTTGTGTTTGCTATCATTTCCCCATTTATTGTCGCTCAACAAAGAAATTGAAGTTGAAGTTCAAACATAAAAACTTCTCTATTGTCAACATTTGACTCTAACAATAATGGTTGTGGCCAAGGCTCACAATAAAATATGATCTAAAAATTACTAAATAAATTTACCTTTACTACTCAAATACCGCACTCTAATTTATTCATTTTTTTTTAATAAATTTAACCTTTACTACTGAAATACCCCACTCTAATTTATTAAAAAAAAAATTTAATAAACTTCATCATTCAAAAATACTTTTCCATTTTTTGAAATTATATTTTTACCAATACCTTTGTATAACACCTTTAACACTTTAAGTTAAATGCTTCCAACTTTTTAAATAACTTAAATAAACAAACCCTTAATAATGCCACCACATCATATAAACCCCCTTTTAAAATATGAATTATTCCTTGTTTTTAAAGAAAAAAATTCAAATCCAACCTTACAAAAATATCATGAGATGAGCTCCAAATCTCACGGGCACCTTTTTAATTGATGAAATGAAAAGAAATTGAGCCTTTGTTCCACTTTCATTCGAACTTCAAACATTTATACCTTTTAAAAAATTCTATCATACTCGAAAGCCTTTTAAAAAGAGACGTTTGTCGTTTAGTGAAGCCAAACGACATTTCATACCTTTAAAAAAAATCGTTTTTTTGTTGTATAATGTCGAATCCTCGTTTGCGCAGCTCCGATGGGATTTTATACCCAGTTTTGCGCACTCTTTCAACGTACCACAGATTTTTTTGGTGAGATGCCAAATTAATGCAGTGATCTCTCTTTAAAGATGTGTAATTGATGCACTTTTTTTTCTTTACGGTTGTGTAATTGATGCACTTTTTTTCTTTACTGTTGTACAATTTTCAGCAGGGGCTCCTGTCACGAGCTTGCTCTTTCTCTGTGTCTTTCGGTATTTCTCTGATAGCCAACTCCTGGTGAACCAGTGGTGAACCTACTAAGATCTTTCACGTTCTGGCGACTTTCACAACGGCATCCACGCCTTAAACAGTCTTGACGTCCCTTCGATCCTTTGGCGAACTCCCTGCGAACTTCGGACGAAAGCACAGAGAATACTTCTACCACAGCGGACTCATAATTTTTGCACAATAGTACTCAATGACAAAATAGCATACTCATCTTATTTCAGAATGGAGAAAATCTTACAGAATGCTCTCGGAGCTTTTACAGAGATTGATTCTATACAGAAACTGACTAATCTTGCTTTTATCGGACTTTTCACAGCTTAATCATAAGCAAGTTACTACCGGATGCTTCTGGCAAGATATAGGCTCTGTCTTTGAATCAGACTTAACACCCAAAACTTCACTCTTCTAATGGTTCGGCCACTTTAGGTTCTTACCAGTGTCGAGCACACTAATACGCAGGCTTCTCGAACCAACTAAGGACTTTGAGTGATTACTCGTGTTGCAAGCAGATCGAACTGAATGTTCACAGATGCAGAGCAGGAGAACCCTCGACTCAAACACACACACACCCTAGACTCTCTAAAATCCGATGCCCAACAAATGAGCCTTACCCTCCTTATATAGCAAAAGAAAGGGGGGACAAACATTACTGTTGGTCGGACAGAAAAGACTTCAGGAATCATTGCTTTTCCAGTCTTTATCAAAGCGACATCCGCACAAATATTCGGACCAAACCAAATAATTGCTTTCGGGTAACGCATGTGATATACTTTGTAAAGTAGATTCTTGTACTTAAAGTGAGACAGACTCATGACTATTTACACAGTGGATACTTTTTTGAAAGAAAAGCCCACGAGAAAAGACTTAGAGGAGAATATTTACACTGTGGAGACTTTTGAATAGTAAAGCCCACGAGAACACTGATCACAATTAAGCCCTTGTGATTGGTACATATTCAGAATACAGTCAGGTCAGGGAATCTATTCCTTTTGTAAAGTAGATCATCACATGCCTTAGTATATATCCTCCGCACTATCATAGGTTTACCCAATATGACTTGGTGTTGAACTTTGGTTAAGACATACCACTCTAAATGATCTATCATATATTCTTGGAGAGAATAATTTATCATGTGAAAAGGGTCCCATTCCTCGACTGTCATTTCTCTAGCTGTGCTATAGATGCGATGAAAGCAATCTCCAATGTTATAATCAAAGCATTTTTTTCAGTGCCTTCTTTGGTATCCTTCATGGTATACTGGGTCCATGGCTGTTCTGTTGACTCCATAATCTGTGCACCAGTTTTGAAACCATTCGCATTAAAGATTATTCTGAGAGGCTGCCATTGTGCTGAACTTCAGCTTGGTGTAATGAGTATCTGTCTTATCATCAACATTCATGAAATCCCACCATAATTTTTTGTAATCTGAAAAGTCATAGACCGTGTCAGGGAATATTATTTTGGGGTCATTTCTGGGCCATCTTGCACATGGTCGAACTTGAGGATGATTAATCCATAGATCCCTGGTACGATAGATACAATAATAAGCTTCATAGATTCTTGTGCTGCCATCTCCATGGTGTCCAATCCGTCCAATGTCATGAAAATTTGATTCTAAGGATTCTCTTGCAGTTCTGGCATTTGCTTTTGCTTTGGTATACATCATGTCATGGATCCATTTTCTACCTTTCGGGTATACTTTTCTTTCAGGCACATAATGTTGCAGATCAGTATGAGCCTGCAAGTTGGCATCAAGGACTTTTGTATTCCGTAGTTGCCATGTTGGTCTCCAGTTGTTTCTGTATGTGTCCCAATCTTGATTATCCGGAATAGTCCTCAAAACTTCACATTCTGATTCTGATCCCATTCAGTAACAATCATCATGACTTGTGCACTATTTTCAAGATATTCTCTGCTGAGAAAATCGGGGAGACAATTTTCTTTGCCTTTGATGTGTTCAATAGAAAAGTCAAAATTTGCAAATAATGCTTGCCATCTGGCAAATTTTGCTTCTTCTGGTTTCTTAATATTTTTGGACAAAACTTTCTTCATTGCTGACACATCTGTCCGAAGGAGAAATGGTTTATTTATGAGATATACTGCAAATTTTCCGATGCAATTCCATGCGCCTTTTACCTCTCTTTCAATAACAGAGTATTTTTGTTCTGTTGGGTTCCAAAACCCAGAGGCAAATTGCACCACTTGTTCCACTTCACCCATTTTTTGCTTCAGAATGCCACCCCATCCTATATCACTGGCATCAGATTCAACGATCTTATAAGCATCATCATCTGCTATATATAATATAGGCAAAGATTTTACCTTTGCTTTGATTTGTTGTACTGCTCTGGTGTGGACTTCTGACCATGGAGGAGGATTTTTGCCAGTCCTTTTATTGAGTACTTTTCTATTAATGGCACAGTCTTGATAAAAGCTACTCACATAATTTAAGCAACCAAGGAACCTCTGCAACTGTGTCTTATCCTTTAAGACATCTGGGAATTTATCTGCAAATTCAATGGCATGTTGTTGTAAAGAGATTTGTCCATTTGAAATCTGGTGGCCTAAAAACTTTATAGAAGTTTGGAATAATTCCATCTTCTTTTTACTGAGCACAAGACCATTTTTTTGGACCAACTTCATGAAAATATTTACATGTCTGAAGTGGTCGTCAAGATTTTTAGAAAAGATTAAAACATCATCAATATATACAAGTAACCAGTCAAAATATGGTTTGAAAATATCATCCATAACCTTATGAAATTTTGAAGGAGCATTTTTGAGGCCAAAGGGCATGACATTCCATTCGTAATGCCCTGTAGGGATACTAAAAGCAGTTTTGAATTTATCTTCTTCATCAACAGCAACCTACCAAAAACCTGCCTTTAAATCAAATTTTGAAAATATTTTTGCTCCTGCAATTCTTCTGATTAGATCTCCTTTATGAGGGATAGGATAAGTATCATCAGCCAAGACTAAATTTAGAGGCTTGTAATTTATCACAAGTCTGGGGATACCTCTAATTTGTTCGGCCCTCTTATTTACATAAAATCCATAGCAGTTCCAGGGGCTAGTAGATTCTCTGATCAACCCTCTGTTAAGCAACTGCTGTATTTCTTGCTGACATAATTCTCTGTATTCTTGGCTCATGGGAATCGCTCTGCTTTTACAGGGCTTTCCTTTGTACCCTTCCTTATATGTTAATTTGATAGTATGTTGCTTTCTTTGCCAGAAAGCATTAGGTTCTTCTGAGCAACACTTTTCTGCCAATTTTTCTTTTAATGCTAGAATCCTTCTTTTGATCTGTGGTAGTTTCAGCTCTTCTTCGACTCGTAGCTTGCCTTTTAGATCTTTGAGATCTGATAACAGGGATTCTGCTTTATCCAATTTCTACATAGCCTGAACCATTGTGGATACTCTTGGAGTTGAAACATAAGGGAGCTCAATCCTTTTTCTTGTACCTTTAGATGTGGGTATAGAAATGAAATAACCAGCTCTACTCCCTTTTAATCTTGTTGAACCATGAGGTTCTACTGCAGCTAAAAAAATATTTCCTAATATACAATCAACAGGAATATCTGTTATGGCAAACTTCATATATACACAATGAGTGTCAAAACATAATGAAGCTCTAGGAATTTCATATTTGAGCTTCTTGTTCCCTAGGCCTACAACTTCTCTTTCTGCAGAGACCCAATATTTTGCTGGAACATTTCTGATATTGAGAATATTTATATCAGCATCATAATCCAACAATGCAGTCATGTAAAATACTTGACCTTGGATACAGATTTTTACCTTGACATGATGTTGTTGGTATGTGATGGTAAATAGTCTCATATCCTGAAAGCCAAAATGTGGGTCTGATCTTCCTTCTGCAATTTCAATCTCTCTGTTATGTGCTTCTGTATTCCAGGATTCTTCTTCTTCTTTAATCTCCTTTCCTTTCTTAATTTCTACAATCTGTGCTTTGATGGCGGAGATCTCTGTTTTGAGCTGGTGAATTTCACCACTCACTTCTCCCAAATTTAGGGATCTTACTTTTCCTGGTTTTTGGTGATTCCTTTGAAAAGATTTGGTGTTTTTTTCATATGATGCATCAATAAATAAAGGTTTCTTACCTGATTCTTTTGAAGCTTTTGATTTAAGTTGATCTGTGAATGCTTCTATCAGGCGGTCCTTCATTGCTCCTTCCTCCATTGTCCTGATATGAGCTAAAATCTTCATTTCAGCTTCTTCTTCAGCAGATGCCATTAGGACATTTTCTTTGGGAGCCTTTGGTTTTTCTTCTTCTTGACTGGAGCTGTACGAAATTTCAGAATCATCTTCACAAAATATATGGCATGCGCATTCATCTGAGTTAGAACAAGAACATTCTGAAGATTCAGAATCAGTATATTGCCCTATGTTAACTTGGAATTCTTCTTCTGTACTACTAAAAGAATCAAGAGATGAATCTTCTAGTTGATGCTGCTGAGCTGCAATATGAAGATTTGGGCATTTTTCTGTAACATGATTCTTTGATTTACATCTTAAACAGAAGAATGGACTTGAATGTTCTTTTTTGACCTGTTTATCTTTTTGTGCATAAACAGCTGTCTTTTTCCCTCTGTTGAGTTTTGATTCTTCTTCTTGGGGGCATCTTGAGGCTGTATGCCCCGTCTGGCCACATAACCAGCAAGTGAGTTTGTTCCATTTCTCTTGCTTGGATGTGTGCAGATGGATATCAGAAGGATTGTAATAATGAGTTTTGGGGATGTACCTATAGTAGCCTTTTTTCTTATGGCTTTTATCCCTTGTGGGATACTTTCTCTTGTTTCTTGGGTAATCCCTTTTATTTTTGTAGAAACTCTCCTTGAATTCTCTTTTGGCTCTTTTCTTAGACTTTCTCTTTTTGACCAATGGGTCATCTATGGTTAGTCCATATTTGCTGCAGATGGACTTTTTATCTGGTAATCTGGACAATTTTTCTAATGACTTATTCACCTTTGAGCTGGTACAAAGGCTGAAAAGTGTCTTTGTAATAAGGGAATAAATTTCTCCCCATGTGTAAGACTCAAAAGGTAACTGGAAAATGTCTTGCATTCTGATATAATCGACAAACCGAGAGGGTAGAGCAGCAAGATATACCTGCTTCCAGAGCATATTTTTAGAATCTTTTACTTCATAGATCCGCTGCATCCAATCTCTGTGAAAATCATCATACTGGGACATCTTGTGACATTTGAGGTTCATCAAAATGACCTCATGTTTATTGGCAATTTCTGTTTCACAACCACACCAATGCTCTAGAATCATAGATGTTAGGGCACCAATCATATTATTTGTGACTGTGCCATCTGGGTTATGAATGACATCTCCTTTTTCATCTTTAATCACTTCTGCTTCCATATTTTCAACCAGTTTAGGAGAGGATTCAGTTTCCCACCATCTAAGAAGAGTGCCTGTAAAACATTGGATGAGAGTTCTGCAAGCTTCTACCTCTGTTTTTCCCCTGAGACACATGAGCTTGTATTCAGTATACATAATATCAATCATTTGTCGGATTTGGCCAATGCTCATGTTATCTATATTCCACTCTCTGTGGGAATCAGGAAAGAAAGTATGTGCTTCGAGCATTTTTCCCTTCCCTTCAATGTCAGGAGCAGAATACCTAGAAAATCTATGCTCAAGAGGCTCATAGATTGGAAGAATTTGTGTTTCTGCTTCTGGCTCTTTAAATAAAGACGCAATAGTTATTTGTTCAGATTCTTCTTCCTTTGAAGAGATTTCTTTGGGGAATAATAGAGGGAATTTCTCTATCATCTTCGAAGAATGTTCAATCTTTATATTTCTCTTTATCAAGAAAGAGTTTGGAACTGGCTTTTCTGTTTTTGTGACCTGCATCCTTTCAAATTTTTCATTTAAGCCAAAAAGGAGTGTCTTAGTTGTATCTATATGTCCAACTAAGTTCTCTCCTATTTCTTCAATTTTACTTAATGACTCTCTAGTGTAAGAACGAGTCATGCTGGAATCAAGCTGTATACTATTCAAACAAGTATTTACATTATTGAATGAAGACTGTACAACATCAACTTGTTTCTTCACTTCTTCTGCTTTTGCCATATTCATCTCTAGACCTTTTAATATAGTATTTGTCCAATTTATCTGCACTAGCCTTTTGGATCCTACCATCAATCCCTAAGGCATTGTCATATTTTTGGACTAAGGGAATGTCTTTGGCTGCATTGGACTTTTCTCCTAAGATTATTCCCTTATATGGAGGAAAAGTAGTAGGAGTTTCAACTGTAGACCCATCCATTGTAGTCCATCCATGCTTATCAGGAATACTGCTAGAAGAAGTACCAATGAAAACATTTATGGGAGAAACTTTGTCTTTCCATGAGTAGAAGGATATCCACTCATTATTTATTTCCATGTAATTTTTCCAATCTGTGGCGAATTCTCTTTTTTGACCTGGGGTGTACCCTCGATCAAATTCATCTGCTTGAGGATTTGTATACAAATCCCAATTCAGCATTTCTTTCATCCATTTTGCACTGATTTGTGACTTTGGGGTTCCATCCATAAGTGCAAAGAACTTATGCATCTCCATGACTGCAGGTTTCTTACAGTGAGAAGGGATTTATTTGAATCTGCACTCTGGAATCAGTTCTGACTGTTCAAGTTTTCCCAATCCATACCTAGGCTTTGCCGGCCTCATTAAACAAATCATTTGGGTAAGCCTGGGATCCTCTTCTTCTATTGAGTGGATCATTAGAACATGATCAGTATCAGGCTCAGGCTCATGTGGAAAAGGTATATCAGAACATTTGGGATTTGGGCATGAACTGATAGAGGTGGATGGCGGAGCAATACCAGTGCGAGGATTATGATGCAGATGAACATCTTGTTCGGCCAAACTGAGAAGATTAATAACATTTGTACAATCAGGACATTTTACTTCTAAAGAAGAAAAATTTACAAGCTGAGCTAATTCAAAAAGCTGCGGGTGATGACAAGAAGAAAATGATGATGATGAACACGCGGTATCAACAATGGAAGGATCTCTATAGTATTTGGATAGTTTACAGGTAGCATCTATTCCTTTTCGATCGATGGTTGATCTTCGAGGAAAAGATATGATTGCACTAGAGGCATTTTTTGTGATGTTAGCAGATGTGATATTTGTGGGGATTTGAGGCCTGGAATGATTTACGACCCAATGTTGAGGAAACTCCAGATTTTCCCATTTTATCAACTATTGTTCAACTTTTTGATTCTTTGGGTCAGTTTTGACTACCACACTTGACTTGGAATCCCTACTTTATGGGAGCAACTTTGTCTTTCCATGAGTAGAAGGATATCCACTCATTATTGATTTCCATGTAATTTTTCCAATCTGTGGCCAATTCTCTTTCTTGACCTGGGGTGTACCCTTGATCAAATTCATCTGCTTGAGGATTTGTATACAAATCCCAATTCAGCATTTCTTTCATCCATTTTGCACTGATTTGTGACTTTGGGGTTCCATCCATAAGTGCAAAGAACTTATGCATCTCCATGACTGCAGGTTTCTTACAGTCAGAAGGGATCTGTTTGAATCTGCACTCTAGAATCAGTTCTGACTGTTCAAGTTTTCCCAATCCATACCTAGGCTTTGCCGGCCTCATTAAACAAATCATTTGGGTAAGCCTGGGATCCTCTTCTTCTATTGAGTGGATCATTAGAACATGATCAGTATCAGGCTCAGGCTCATGTGGAAAAGGTATATCAGAACATTTGGGATTTGGGCATGAACTGATAGAGGTGGATGGCGGAGCAATACCAGTGCGAGGATTATGATGCAGATGAACATCTTGTTTGGCCAAACTGAGAAGATTTATAACATTTGTACAATCAGGACATTTTACTTCTAAAGAAGAAAAATTTACAAGCTGAGCTAATTCAAAAAGCTGCGGGTGATGACAAGAAGAAAATGATGATGATGAACACGCGGTATCAACAATGGAAGGATCTCTATAGTATTTGGATAGTTTACAGGCAACATCTATTCCTTTTCGATCAATGGTTGATCTTCGAGGAAAAGATATGACTGCACTAGAGGCATTTTCTGTGATGTTGGCAGATGTGATATTTGTGGGGATTTGAGGCCTGGAATGATTTACGACCCAATGTTGAGGAAACTCCAGATTTTCCCATTTTATCAACTGTTGTTCAACTTTTTGATTCTTTGGGTCAGTTTTGACTACCACATTTGACTTGGAATCCCTACTGGGAGTATGACGGATTGCTGGCTAAAGAGTGTTGGTATGTCTGAGACAGGCTTTGGTCTGAATGGCTATGTTGTTCCTTTTCTTTTTCATATCAAATCCTGTAGTATGGATTTGCAGCTGTAGGATATCTTTGATGGTCTCATCAAATGTATAAACATAAAAGTTTGGGTAACAATCAAAGTATACGGGGCCATCAGACAAAGGGGCTACGATCCCACCAATAATAGAATCTGTGTATCTGTTGTGCGTTAGATCTCTGACAGTAGGAAGCACAAATGTTTTTAACCCTTTGTGAACTAGAGGGTTAATGCCAACTCTTATGCAACCAAGATGTAGGTAATTTGTTTTTAACCTTTTTGCTTCGGCCTGTAAAGCTTGAGGATTTAGCAGAGGAATAGTCTGGATACTATCAGAGTTCTCCTGAACTTGGCTAATAGACTCTTTAATAGTAATTCTAGTGGCAGCAATTAAATGAAAAGGGGCTAAGTCACTATAGACTTCAGAGGGTGAAATATCTGGTAGATCCCATCTCGCAGAAGGCTGAGATTTTTGGTAATTAACTTCAGCAGTATTTAAAGTTTTGTTTGAGTTACTTTCAAACATTTCCCTAAGAGGATTTTCTTCTGAAGGTGAATCTTCTTCAAGCTCTCGGAATGAGATAGATTTTCTGAATGAATCCATTCTTAAAGACTAAGATAGATCTGAGTACCATCCGCACTATCATAGGTTTACCCAATATGACTTGGTGCTGAACTTTAGTTAAGACATACCACTCTAAATGATCTATCATATATTCTTGGAGAGAATAATTTATCATGTGAAAAGGGTCCCATTCCTTGACTGTCATTTCTCTAACTGTGCTATAGATGCGATGAAAGCAATCTCCAATGTTATAATCAAAGCATTTTTGACAGTGCCTTCTTTGGTATCCTTCATGGTATACTGGGTCCATGGCTGTTCTGTTGACTCCGTAATCTGTCCACCAGTTCTGAAA
>APFE030259805.1:0-24730 GCA_000404065.3 Pinus taeda
GGCTAAAAAAAGTGTTGCTTTTTGTATCCTCATAATGTGCTATCATTTCATCCATAAAAATATCCCAAGTGACAATTTGTTTATGAGAGCAAAGCCATCGATACCATACAAACTGATTTTCTTCCAAATATAAAGTTGCAATGCGTACCTTTTGTGTGTTTTGCACATTATGGAGATCAAAAAATTGCTCCATCTGTAGTATCTATGTTCTAGGATCCTTGCCATAAAACTTCCTCATATTGATCTTTGGAACATGGTTGTTCTTTGATCCAACGTTAGAGTCTATGAAATCATGATTAACACTTATTTTGTTCTCATCATGAGTTTCCTTTACTACCCTTTTGCCATTAGTAAACATTTCTTGTAGAAACTTTGTCAAATCTATCTTCAAATCTGTCTTCAAAGCTTCCATGCCTTTCTTTAAATCATCAATCTTAGCTTCCACGCATCCATCTTAGCTTCCACTTCGTCCATCTTAGCTTCCACATCGTCCATCTTAGCCTCCACGTCATTCATCTTAGCTTCTACGCATTTCTTTAAACCATCCATCTTAGCTTCCATGCCTTTCTTTAAACCATCCATCTTAGCTTCTACGTCTTTCTTTAAATCATCCATCTTATTTTCTGTTCCTTTTTGTGCGAGTGAAATTTGTTGCACTTGGTCTTGTAATTTTGATATATCATGTTGCATTTCTTCCTCTTCTTCATGAGTCATGCTAGAGATTTCATGTTGCTTACTAGGTGTTTCCATTTTCTTTCTTCGGGGCATCAATTACCGATAATAATGCTTCACTATGCCCTTTGAATTCCTTCAAACTAATTTTTCAAACCAATCTTATGCAAAAATTTAAAAAAAAATACACACCTTTTTTTCACTTTGTAGGAGCTCCATATTGATTATGATGTATCTCTATAATTTTGGATCTCCCAGGGTATGCAATTTCTTCCTGCGGTAACCCTCTGAGTAATCTTTCTAACCTCACAAGTCTGATTAAGATTGGATTCTCCAATGAAGGGTTATTCCAAATCTCCCACGATGACCTGAGTATAGACTGGTTCAGTAGAGCAAACTTGTACGATGTGTCATGGGTCACTATTTCAACCTTAGGTTCTGAAAATGATACCAAAAAAAATCTACAGTTTGTCCTCTTTCTGTAACTTCTTACGAAAATTCCATCTGATGCTCAGAGTGAAAGTTATGACGAGTTTCCCAAGGTGACCTGTTTGGAATGTAATTCGAGGGTCTGCAAAAACCCTAACTTCCTCAGATTATAACCCAACTCATTTCAATATTTACAATAACATCCTGCTCAAAAGCAAAACTGTCATGACAAAATGAAAACCATACTGCTTATTGGAGATTTATAACTTAACTCATTGCGGTATTTACAATAGAAACCATACATAAATCTGTACAAATACCAAAGCTCATTTGCCTTCACCAGAAAACAATGAAGGATACATAGCCCACAACTAATCAGCCATCTCCCATGCAGCTTCAACTAGACCAAAGTGCTTCCACTCCATTTTAAGTTGCTCGAGTGCTCTGTTCAAAAGCACGAGATGTTTTTACTACAATATGCATTGGGGTTCTAGCTAGAATTCTCCTTCTTTCTCCACTTGCAATATAAACCAATCAATAACATGATCAACATCCCTTACATATCTTTTAAGCAATGAAACATGAAAAACTTCATGGAATTTCACTATCGAAGACAGTGTAAGTTTGTAGGCCATTGTTCCAATCCTCTCAAGGATCTCAAGGATCTCAAAAGAAAGAAATACCATGGTGCCAACTTGCCACATGATTTGATACTCAAGGAGCTCTTCTTGGGCTTGATGCACAAATATACATGCTCCCCAACCTGAAACTCCTTAAATTCCCTGTGTTGGTATTCGTAACGTTTTTGCTTGTCATGTGTTGCCTTTAGTTTCTTCTTTATAACCTGCATTTCTTAATCCATATCTACCAACATGTCTGGTCCAATAAATACCCTATTTACTAGATCACTCCATCTCATGGGAGTGATACAACTCTGCCCATACAGTGCCTCAAATAGACTCATCCCCAATGACTCTTGATAATCGTTGTTATATGCAAACTCAACCAATGGAAGGTACTCCTCCCATATCCTCTATTGATGCATGACACACATCCTAAACATATCCTCTAGTATATTGGTGACACTCTCTATATGTCCATTTGTCCGTGGATGATAAGTTGTATTAAAGGCAAACTTTGTACCCAAACCTACAAATAGCTCCTTCCAAAACTTGGAAGTGAACTTAGCATCCATGCCTGACACAATCTTCTTCAGAACACCATGCAATCTCACGATATCCATGATCAATATCTGTGCTATCTCACTAGATGAATAAGTAGCCTTCACTGGAATGAAGTGAACTACCTTGCTCAACCTCTCTACCACAACCATGACAGAATCATGTTACCTCAATGTCCTTGGAAGACCTATAATGAAATCCATCGAAATGACCTCCCATTTCCATTCTAGAATCAGAATATGCTGAAGAAACTCACCTGGATTCTTACACTTTGCTTTGACCCGCTGACAGTCCAAACATCTTGCCATAAGTTCTGCCACTTCCTTCTTCAGATTCAACCAGTAGTGGAACTTATTTATGACTATCAACATCTGCTGATATCTTAGGTGACCTGAATATGGTTTTACATGAAACTCCCTAAAGATAATATTCTTGAGTTCACCATCATTCGGCACATAGATCATGTCCCTAAATCTCACCAAGACATCTGTCGTGAGACGATAATCTAATCACTTGTACCCTACTATAACATGAGTATAAGCTCCCTGTACCCCTCATCATGTTGTCCTGCATGTAAAATATGATCCTGTAGATTTGTCCCATATGAGCTCACTGCTACAACATGGTTCAAATGTACTTTCCTGCTGAGAGCATATGCAACCTTGTTCTCCTTTCCCTTAATGTATTTAATCTTGAAGTCAAACTCACTAAGGGTGGCCAACCATCTAGCTTGCCTAGTATTCAAATTTAGTTGGTCAAACAAATATCTCAATCCATTGTGATCGCTCATCAACACAAACCTCCAGCCAATAAGTTAATGTCTTCACATCTTCAAGGCATGAATAATAGTTTCCAACTCAAGATCATGACTCACATAGTTCTTCTCGTGCTCATTCAGTTTCCTAGACTCATAGCATATCACTTGTCCCTCTTGCATAAGGAATCCACCAAGCCCTCTCTTGCATGCATTTTTATACACTACGAACTCCTTATATGGATATGCAATCTTTAACATTGGGGCATTTGTCAACAACTACTTCGACTGCTTAAAACTGGTTGCACACTCCTTTTTCCATTCAAACTTCTTACCTTTCCTCTGCAACAATATAATAGGATATGCAATGCGTAAGAAGTTCTTGATAAACCTCCTGTAGTAAGCTCCTAAGCCCATGAATGATCTTACTTCCTCCACATTTCTAGGAGCTTCCCACTCCATGATATCCTTTATCTTATATGGGTCTACTGCTATGCCATTCTTCAAAACAACATGTCCCAATTAGTGTACTTCTGTATGAAATAAACTCCACTTGTTAAGCTTAGCATACAACTGATGCTCTCTTAGCAATCTCAACACTGTTGCTAAATGTTCAGCATTCTCTTTCTCATTCTTAGAATATACCAAGATGCCATCAATGAATACAATAAAAAACTTGTCCATATAAGGATGCAACACATTATTCATAAAACACATACAAGTAGCTGGAGCATTAGTCTAACTAAATGGAACTACAACAAACGCATAATGCTCGTACCTGGTCCTAAAGGAAATCTTGTAGATTTCCTCTTCTTTGATGCATACCTGATGATATCCTGATCTCATATCTATCATTGTGAACACTTCTACTCCCTTCAACTAATCAAACAAGTCGTCAATCCTCGACAATGGGTACTTGTTCTTGATTGTATCTTGTTCAGTTGTTGTAATCAATGCACGATCTAAGAGTACCATCCTTATTCTTCATGAACAACACTGGTGCACCCCAAGGCGATACACTTGGCCTAATGTATCCCCTATCAAGTATTTCCTTTAGCTGCAACTTCAACTCTACCAACTCTGGAATGCTCGTCCTATAAGATGGCTTTGATGCTAGTGTTTACCCTAGTACCAACTCAATAGAAAACTCTACTTCCCTGTGAGGAGGAAAATCTAGAATACATGTTTGAAATACATCCCAAAATTGCTGCAATATAGGGTACCTCTTGAATATTTTGCATCCTCAACATCCTTACCCTTCTCACTGGAAATATGAACTGCAAACATCACACACCCTTTTTTGCAACTACGTTTAGCCTGCATAGTTATGACCATCCTCACTGATGTAGCGCTCTTCTTTCCCTACAAAATTCTCTTCTTTCCATTATCATCCAGGCACTCAATAGCTTTGTCATATAAATATACTTTGGTCTTGTGAAAATACAAACAATCCATACCCCAAATCATACCATACAATCCCAATGGTAGTATATTCAAATGTGTTTTTGTAGGCATACCATTCAACTCAAATGCACAAGCTCTTACCCAATGATGAACTCTCTTCTTCATATTTGTAGCCAACATCACCAACCAAGACTCTACATGCACTTTTTTTCTCAAGCAACACTTATTCACCAGGTCGGGATTAGCATAACTATAATTAGATCTAGGATCAATCAAAATACAAATAAATTGATCACAAAGCTTACCGTGCATCTCAATGATAGATGCCTGGTGATCCGCTTGCCTATTGTCCACAGCTGCATAGATCCAAGGAATATTATGACCACATCCCCAGCTGTTTGTGCCTCCTAAGCACTATATATTTGAGGCCTACCGCCCTAGTACAAGGGACAATCCTTCTTACGATGATCTTTTCCACATATCCAACACTGCAAGGTTTCTCTACTATCACCTCTAGTCCGCTGCTCTCTAGGTTGTGACACAGGTCCCTTCTCAATTGCACTAAACTTCTTGTAAGGAGAAACATTTTCTTTCTCACCTGCATCTTTAGGTCTTCCCCGCTTCAGTGGTCATTTTCCTTTTACTTTCTCATTTCCCTTCAAGTCATGATTGGGCCCAAATTTGCGCTTTGACTACTCATAAGAATGCTTCAATTTCCAGATGGATTCCTCGAACGATCTACACTCATCAAACTCAATCCGATCTCTATATGGTGCTGGAAATCTGTTGATGAATCTCTGGATCTTAGCCTTTTCCTCCTTGAGATATGGCACATACCTCAAAAAATCTAAGAATCTACGAGTATAATCATCATCTATCATGGAACCCATATGTAGCTCATAAAACTCCTTAGCTCTATCATCATAGTACCTCTCTGATAGGCACTTCTTGAATATCCTCTCAAAATCATCCCAAATAAAGTCTTCCTCCTGAATTTCCTTGACACTCTTTACATCTTCCCACTGGATATATTCTTTCCCTTTAAGACTAAAGGTGGTTGTCTTAGCTTTCATGTTTTTTGAATAGTTATGAAATCTGAATAATTTCTTCATTCAAAGAAACAATTCCTTTGCATATTCTAGCTTCTTCATCTCTCCATCAAATGTAGGAGGCTTCACTTTCTTGAACTCCTTAGGTAAATAATCCCTCCTCCTATAAGGACAACGATGGTGATGAATGTGATGATGTCTCCTAGATGAGGAACTAGAATGATGCCCATACATACCAGTCTTCTTGTCAGGTGTATTCAGTGATCAACCACCTCTAATTGTGCCCCCTCTATCCAACATGTATCCGGACCAAGATCAGCTACCATAGGCTCCATTAGTTTTCTCTTACTGCTCTTGAATAATTCTCATATGTCCCTATTTTTGCAACTCTGACAAGCTCTAAGTATTGTTGCATAAACTTCTACCTGCTTCTCCTGAGTCATTGCAAGACTTTCCTGAGCCTCAACTAACCTTTCATAGTCTGCTTTGCCACTTCTATTTTTTCCCTCAAGCTCCACAATGTATCTATTATACTAGGAGAATATTGTTCTCCTTGTTTCCCAATTGATCTATAGGAAGTGTCACGGGAACTGTAGTCTACCCTGTTGCTTGTCATCTTTAATTCTCTTCTCCCTGCAAGTATACCATGTCAAATAAACCAAATAGATACCAAAATCAAATCCATACCTCAGTTATGTTCATGGGAGGCTTATCTCATCTGCAAGATCTGTCCACATTAGCATGTACATGTATAATCATAAACATATCCATGTAATAACTTAACATCACAACAACATCATGCATGACCATACCAAATATATACCATGATCCCTTGCATGACAACCATAACCTTAGCAACATTAGACTTACCCAAATAGAGGGAAGACATTCTCTTATACCACCTTGTGGTATCATATATGACCCAAAGAGAGCGCAACCCACTCTAACACCACTCTGTAATGCCTCCTCCCACATTTACCCACTTTCACTAGCTTGACTGGGGTAAACATGAGATGAGGGGCTACTAAGACATGACTCAGCCTCTTAGATGAACTTAAGGAATGGAGTCGATAAAACAAGACCTTAGTGACTTCCCTTAGGTGCCACAAGACCTTTAGGAGTAACCCGGCCCCTAAGACAACTCACCTTCTCCCTAAACTAGAGCCCTAGTTTCCCTCTTGCTAAAGCCTCCATGCGACTATGGGTTCCCAATCACTCCCATAGGCCTGTATTAGTGCGATTGTGGCCTTTTTCCACCAGTTGTGTGCTAGCGACTGCGAGAATTAAGGCTATTTTCCAGGGTTGGGGCTTAGCCTCTGCCAAAAAAGCTATGTAACTTCTAGAACTCATAAAAGACATAAAGACAATGCTTGTAAAACAAAAACTGAAACTAGGGCTTGAACTGGCCATCTTCAACTAGGATTGACATTCTGTCAAACACTTGGTGGATATGCAACCTACAGGTCCTGAATGCAAGTCTGAACTTAAGGGACTAAAAACTCATATGGGCTTTAACAAGAAGGGTCAATGCCTCCTCACATTAGTTGTTATATCACCAATTAGGTCTTTCATTCATTATTCATTCAGCTACAAGTAAAAACATGAAAAGAGCTATGGCTAAGATCTGCCATAAAACCATGCTTATAACCAACATATAACTAGATAAATAACAATAAGAGAACAATTATTAAAGCCACATAATAACCAGTACATTTCCTTACCAAAAGAGAGAAAAACTTAGCTTTTATTACACATAGGGAAATACCGACCAGGTTCGAGACTTCCACATTCCACCTGACCATAGATTGGTTGAGCCAAATCTTTCTTCAGCCAATCACCCCCATGCCATATTCCAAGCATGAATGTGGGATCTCATGGAATAAACCAATCCGAAGACAACCAAGGGAATCCATAGGTTAAACCACCTCCACCCTCTTCATACCGTGATCACACCTAAAGCAGTGTCGAGATCCCAAAACCAAACCAAGCTTGGATGCCTCAGAATTTCTTCACCATCCTTAAGGATTTTTCATGTCTCCACCCTCATGATTTACCATGTAGCCCGTCATTAACGGTCAAGGGATTCGTAGGCCTTTGAGAATTTTCCTCAGACCACCTCACCCCGAATTCTGAAACCATCCAACAATCCAAAGCTTAAAACTGAGAACAATCCCATCACACCATGGTTATTCATAAATGGTAAGGCTAGGCTAAATTCCACTACCAACACACAACAAAATCCATGCCAACGATAGTTGAACCCAACACCAACATGCACATACCACGCATGTCAAAACCAATTAGGAAATCATACATGGAACCTATTACCTGCAAGTATTCCCATTGACACTGCTTGATCCTTTCCTTCCTTTGATTTCCTTGTCCTTCTTTTATTTTCCTTCCCTTTTCCTTCACTTTTTGTTTCCTTCCTTGTCTTCGCTTGCTTTCTTTCTTTCTCCTCTTGGTGCTCTTCTCCTTTCTGAGACAAATTCTAACACTAAACTGAAAAATGACTACCAACTGATGCGCTGAGGTTCTTTTATTGATGAGGCATCTAATTTCTTAAATTTTCCATTATTTTCTTTCATTTTCCTCCTCACATGCAACCTATGACCTTTCACCTTCCTTTTCTCCTAATTTCCATTATTTTCATAAATAATGTGCCAAAAATACTTTTTTGCCTTTCCAAAGCCTTAGCCATTGCCTTTACCAATTTCCTTTACCCATAAAACACAACAAGTGATTCCCACTAGGATATTTTTCCCAACATTAAGCTTGGTATAAGTGTCTTTTACCCATGGTCTTATTTTACCTTAATTAACTTTTATTACATGAACTTTTAACCCGGGGCTGTTACATCTTATCTTAAACAAAACCTGTTTGAATTGGATAAATCAAAGATGGGAGCAACATTTTCAGTGTATTCACTATCACTACGGAGATAATCTTGTAGATTACATTGCATAATGATATAGTTCTAAAGCCTTCAGGGCTCTCTGATTTGCCTATTTTTGGAACCAAGGATATCAATGTTGCATTTAGTGTTGGGAGAATGTTCCTAGAATACTGAGATTCTTCCACTACCTCATGAATATTGTTTCCTAGAAAACTCCAGCAGACCTGGTAGAAATCAATAGTATAACCATCCAGACCTAGCGCCTAACCTTTGGGCATATTCATCACAACTGATTCGACTTCCGCAAAAGAGATCGCTCTCATCAGAGCTTTATTTTGTTCCTTATTAATAATTCCTGGAATCTAACTAATTACTGCATTAATAGAAGTTGATGAACTTGGTTCTCAATCCATAAGTTGGTGAAGTAACGAACCAGTTCCCCTTATATGCCAAATTGGGAGAGATGTCTCCCGCCATCCTTACCCATAATGGAGAAAATTCTCTTATGAATACGATGTTGTATCTTTGTATTATGAAAAAACTTAGTATTTTGGTCCCCCTCATTCAACCATTGGATCCTGGCCTTTTGCTTCCACTTAATCTCCTCTTACATCTACCAGTCTTCTAACTTTATGAGCATGTCACCCTCCTCCAACGCCAACTTTGTGGTTCTAACTTCACATATAATCCTTTGTTGTGTGGTTGCCATTTTATATTCTAACTCTCTCTTTTCTTTAAAAATGTTTCCAAAAACCTCCCTATTCCAATTTTTTATATGAGATTTCAAAAGCTTCAATTTTAGTTGAAAAACTCCCATATTGGTGTGACCTTCAACAGATAATCCTTCCCACCATTCCTTTAATAAATCTACAAAACCGTGTTTGAAACCAAAAACTTTCAAAACAAAAAGGTTGATTTAAGGAGGTTTCCTTTAGATCAAATTCCAACCCAATTGGCTAGTGATCAGAACCCACAATCAATAACATAGAGGCTTCAATAAACATATCTCTAGGTATAACAACATCTCATAACAAAAATTTGTCTAATCTACAAGCAATCTGATTTCTTCCCCCGTACGATTTTTCCAGGTATAGTAGCCGTTATTTGTGGGATTGTCAACCAAACAAAAAGTCTCAATCAACTCATCAAAATCCATTGATATAAGATCCAATCCCGTTACCACCTTTCTTCTCTTGCAAGGATCTCGTAATGTTAAAATTGTTGCCCATGATCCACAAATAATTTCTTACCAAATGTTTCATAGCTTACAGTTGCTTGAAGAATTTTCTTTTATCTGAAGGGATGGAGGGACCATAAACTGCTGATAGAAAAATAGAGTCTTATGTTCCCACATATCGATTTTTTTTTGTTAAAATTCTATGGAATGCAAACCATTCCTGAAATAAAACCAAGTGGGGATTCCACCAAGCTTTGATTCCGTCGGCATTCCCTATGGCATCAATGGACATAAACTCACAACCTCTCCAGCAAAAGCCATCTATGCTACTCATTTTCACCTCTACCAGTTTCGTTTCTTGGATAATTATGATCATCGGTTTTTCCTTTTTGATTTGACCTCTTAGGTATCATTCTTTACCTCTGCTATTAAGGCCTCTTATATTCCATGAAAGGATTTTCATCTATAAAGAGTTGGGAATTGCAAAATCATTTTCCCATGTGTTACCTTACTTCTCGCTTTGGTTTGGTTACTTTCTACTTTGGCTCCTTAATTAGCTCTTGTGATAAAATTTATTTACCTTTGTCTTTGAACACTTGGAAGATTTGAGCCAATGGGTCCCATGGGACAATTTTTATTTCCATTGGAGATATGCTTTGGAATACCTTTCTTTCTCCCCTTTAGGAAGATCATCAAGATCCTTCACATCCCAGTCATTTACCATTTAGACTAATATATGTTCTTCTTCTGACAGATCTGATATATTATGGTCCAGAAGAGGAACTACTTCCTCAAAACCTGGAAGTGCTAATAGATTAGAGCCATCTTGTAGGTTTTCTTCATTCCCCATTTTACGTTTGTGGGTCATGTTCTCTCGAATTTTCTCAGGTGGAGCAATTTCCATTGGGTAGCCTCAAGATCTTAAAGGTCCTCCTCCATAACTTCGAGTACAGTGAATGAATTCTTTTCATCATAGCCTTTTGTATTAATTGAGGGTCAAAACCTTTGATTACGACATCGGTCGGAGACTCTTGTGAAAGCATCGTTGATCTCCAAACCACCTAGGGTTTGGTCCTTTTTCTTCAAAGGACATTCTCGAATCAGATGCCCATATTCATGATAATGTCTACACTAGAATGGCACGTGATCATAATCCAAGGGTTGTTTCCATATCTCTCCCTAATAGTCTAATTCTATGGAGTCCTGGCAGTGGTTGGGAGATGTTCATATACACATATAACCATGCCTATGATGTATTCCTTCCTCTTTTGGTAACCTCAGAGACTTTTAAAAACCGACCCAGGACTTGACCTATTCCTTCAAAAAATTATGGCATCCAAAATTCAACTAATAAATAATATGACCTTACCCATATTCGTGTTGTTGTAAATTCCTCCTTATTTGGGTTAAATCATGCTTCCCAATATCTAATATAAAGCCCCGCAATATTTAGGAAATAGGGGCGTCCATAAAAATATGATCTTTGTTTTCCATATTAGTGAAGATGACCGTAAAAAACCCTTTGGGGCCTAATCATAAGTCCACTTCTCCTTTTGGCTACCAATTTGCTTGTATCCAACGTTTGATCTCCTTCTTTGTCGGCCAGATTCCAATAAACTTGTAAATGAAAGCATGGTCTCACATTCTTTTTCTCTGATCATCAAGACATTTAACCGATATTGTGAATTTTGGGTTTTGTGGGGCTTTGGGAACACATTTACCCCATAACCCTTTCTTCCATAAATCACCCATTATAGGAAGATATTGGGAACCTGAAGGACTAGACTCAACTCCCATTTTCTACTCTTCTTCCTTCGATTTGCCTGCAAGAATATTACTGGAAGGAGGGGGACACCCCTCCCACCTTGGAAATCATTTCTTAAAAACCCTTTATTCCTAAAAAAAATTGAGTTTAAATCTTGATTTGTTGCAGTTAAAATGGTTTTTTAACTGCATATTTGGATTCAGCACTCTGAAAAACCCCTGGGACGCTTTGATTGTGCAGAAACTAGCTATCAAACTTGCGATTCCAATAAATTGCTGCCGGATTCTGACCAGAAAAAGCCACCGAAAAGGCTTTCAAAAAGTCGCGTTAAAGACAACTACATTTTAGATGATATCATTTTGACAATAAATTTGTTGATGTTATAAAAGGCTTGCGTGAATATATTTTAGATGCTATCATTTTGACAATAAATTTGTTGATGTTATAAGTAATTAGATATTTTCAACCATTATTTAATAATTAATTATATTTAATAGAAGTACATTTAATAATGATATTTAATGACTTATATTAATGATGAATTTATGTATAGAAAAGGAAAATTGTTATTTAAAGAGCAAAATATCATGTTTTTCCAATAAGTCCCGCAAATTACGTAAGATTAATATTATTATTAATATATCCCGCAAATTACGTAAAATTAATATTATTATTAATATATTGTGGAGGGTCGGTGAAAATGTGAGAATTCATTTTATATGTTAATTTATTTATTAATATATATATTTGAAATAATGGAACGAAATTTAATATTATATATATTTTTATGTTTAAGTGATATGTAGTGTTTATAATTGAAAATAGTGTAGGTTTTTTTAATTATATTTTCATCTTATTATATATTTTTTTTAAAGTTTTAAATAAGAAATTTTTATTTACAAATAAAAATTAATATTAAATGAATTTAGTAATCAATTGCACACTAAAATTTCTCTACATTTTATTACACATTACACATAAATAAGCAAGTATTGGTTTAAGATAATTTTTTTTTATCTTAACCATATAATCAACTAGTTGAGAAATTATCTCAAACAAACACCAAAGTAGGAGTTATATTAGTTGTACTAAATCTTTCAGATCTAACTAATTAACAATCATATAACAATTACATTTATGATGATGAATCTCATTTAATGTGCATAAGACAAGTAGGAGTTAAATCTCCAACTCCCTCCCTTAACGAGTACTTGCGTTAATCTTCTTGTCTGCAACGTCTTCATTAGCTTCTTTAAACATTTTTGAAACCGCATAGACTAAACTCCATCAAGTTATCTCATAATCCTTGGAAAGGTGTGGTCGACAAACTGAATTTCCGAGTTCCATTCTTGAAATCCCGGATCACGGATCACTAGAAGTCAATTACTGAGCAACACCCCAAGTTGTCGCATAACCTAATGAGAAGACCACTCCCACTTCTTCAACAAATGAGGGATCCTTCCCTAGATCCACAACTGCTAGCCTATCTAGATCACCATCCATATTGAGCCTTACTTCCACTCAATCTCTTAAATAGTGGTTTTAGACAGAATACATTACCTATTTGAAATAGTTGAACTGCTAGTCTCTATGGACGAGCTCCCATATACCGAGATACATAGGTACCAATCGTTGTACTCGCCAATTACATAGAAGAGTCTTCTAGATACAAAATGTATCTAGAGTCAGTTTTACAAAGTGACCTCTTGATCTGATTATAAAGTTCATCATCACTTATTTTACAAAATTAATACATATTAACACTGATTCAAACAATTACCTTCCTACTAAAAGTACTATAATCGCATTCTACAGAGCTCCTTTGATTGGTACAACAATGTAATGTGTATTTTTTAATATTGTTCAACATGATAAATTTGCCCTTCAAAGCCTCTACTAGAGATAACACAAAGCCTCTACTGGAACAAATCCTTCACCTCACTAGTTTGTGGTTCTCCAACAACTATAATGGTGTCACTCAAATACACTCTCCTCCCAACAACGATTAATACATCAAATAATTCAAAGATTGCAACTCCCAGCAACTGCTTGTCGATCATAAAATTCTCATGATCCACAAAACTACGAATGGTTGGGCCAAGCAATACAATGAATCTGTGAAGGCTATAGAGTATATGAAGTCGTCTTGATCTTTAAATTTTTACACGTAATGAGAGGCTCCATGTTGCATTCAAGTTTTCAATTCACACATATATTCATCCTCACACTTCTCTTCCTATTCCAGAAAACACGCACAAAAATTTTAAATCACAAACTTATATTAATCTTGGGCCCTCCCTTAAGGGAGTTACCCACAAAGACACTGGCTCTTATACCAATTTAGAAAACCAATTGCACACATCACACATAAATACAACATGCATTGGTTCAAGATAGAAATTCTGTCTTAACCATACAATCAACTAGTTGAGAAAATATCTCAACCAAACACCAAAGTAAGAGCTATATTAGTTGGACTAAATCTTTCAGATCCAACTAATTAACAATCACACAAAAATTACATCTATGATGATGAATCTCATTAAATGCGCACAACACAAGTAAGAGTTAAATCTCCTGAATATTTATTTTTAAAAATATATATATCTTATTTTTATTAAATAATAAGAGTGATTTTATAATAGCAGTTATGATTATTTAATATTAGTGTAATAAAAATTTTATGTAGTAAATTGTAGAAAGTATTTTGCTTAATCTTAATATAGAGGAGATGTTGTCATTTAATATTACTAGATAATAAAGTTTTAAAGTTTTTTTTTGGCTGTTACCTTGACTCATGAGGGATTTGAACCTTGAATATCATTGTTTACATAATACTTTATGACATATCTAAATAAACAAATTATGACATACATATGTATGTGACAAAATCTAAAAACATAAATCAACACAAATCCATCTTAAAAATGAATCTATTCATTTAATATCAAGGAACCAATATATGACATGAAATTAAATGATAAAAAATTTCACCTTAAAAGATTTGATCTTTCTTTATGCTTGATAGATCTGAGTCTAAAATCAATTCAAAAGATTATATCAACTTATTTTCATCAATGTTGTTAGGTTTTTCACTAATTAAATATTAATAAGTACTTAGTTCAAATTTTCATAAGGGAAATAAACCAATTTACATTAACATATTAATTAGCAATAAACATTATAATATATGCTGACAAATTTATTAAAGATAATATTCACAAAATTTAAAATATATTAATTAAATTGTTTTGTCATCTAACCACTGCTCATACATAATTTATAATAAATAATAATAATTTAATTTTAAAATAATTGCATAGTTTTTAACTTAATAGATGAAATATGCCTACATTTACATTAACATATCAATTGGCAATAAACTTACAATAATATGTTGAAATTTTATTAAAGATAAATATTCCAATTTAAAATATATTAATTAAAATATTTCATCAAATCTAAACTAATTACTACTCCATGATATAATTATAATAAATAATAATAATTTAATTTGTAAAAATTCATGCATAGCTTAACTTATAGACGAAATTTGGCCTGGAGTATGTCGTAAAACTGCTTCTACTTGGTTAAGAGCTCGTCTTCCTCGGACGTAAGGAAACAGGTTAATGACCCAAGACCCAGAGGCATCTGGCAGGAGCGAAAGCATGCTCCCTTATAGACCACCAGTGGGTTATTACAGGTGGTGTGGTTTTCCTTGATAACAGTGATGAGTCAAACCGACATTCCCGAATAGCAGCTAGAGATGGCCTCACTGTTGGTTTGACACCTGAGTTGTGATAGGTTTTGCCACCTTCGAAAAAAAAAAAATTATACTCGAAATGGCCTACAATTTACATTAATATATTAATTGGCCATAAACATTATAATATATGTTGACAAATTTATTAAAGATAATATTCACAAAAACTAAAATATATCAATTAAATTGTTTCCTCGTCTAACCATTAATCATATATAATTTATAATAATAATTTAATTTTAAAATCATTGCATAGTTTAACTTATAGACGAAATAACCTACAATTTACATTAACATATTAATTGGCAATAAACATTACAATATATGTTGACAAATTTATTAAAGATAATATTCACAAAATTTAAACTATATTAATTAAATTGCTTCCTCATCTAACCATTACTCATATATAATTTAGAATAAATAATAATTATTTAATTCTTTGCATAGTTTTAACTAATAGAAGAAATGGTCTTTTCACCCCATCAATCTTAAGCCCCAAATTACCATTTTTTATTGTTTAAAATACATTTTTGAATGCATAAATATATTCAAAGCCCTAAAAAAATTATTGGAAAATTAAATCCTAAAAAATAATCAACTAAACTCATTTTTTAATTATAGATTCAATTTTGATTAAAATAACAAAAAAAAATACTCACAAAATATCTTTTGTTAAATTACACTATATTTTAAATCACAACCAACCTAAAACTTCAAACTATTCAAACTAATAGATCAAATCTACATATTTATGATAAACAATTTAAATATAATAAAAAATTTAACCTATTTCATTCCGACGTGACTATCAGTTTTTATTCGAGCTTAGCGTATATATTAAGTTACCTTTTATATAATGTTAAATAAAAAAGATTATCCACACCAAAATGTTTGTCCATTAAAAAATTAAAATGGGATATATGGGAAAGTACACCCTCCGGATAACACGTATTGTATTTCTTTCGCCGCTTTATCGAATCCTCCATTTTTTTAAAGACATAAGTCATTAACAATTCTATACGAAGTGCATTTTTAAATTAAAAATCTCTTTCACCGTAACTCACTGCATGTCACCGGCCCCGCTACTCCGGTGAGTCGGTGACCACTCATGAAGTTGAGATATTTTTGAGATATTTGAAGCTTCGTTAGCCGAGCTAAATTCAAAAAATGTAACTGTCAAAAAGAGTTGAAAAGTTTGCCAAGCGTAGCTTTTGCTTCATTGCTGCGACGTGTTGCATTTTTGTTTCATTGCTGCCACGTGTTGATTTTTTTGTTTTGTTTATTTCTACCACGTGTTGCATTTATATTTGAAAGCATAGGGAGCACGGTCAGTTTTGATACCTGCAATGCCACGTTTTTTCTGCAATTCCATCTTCCACCACACATTTCAAAGATAATGTCGGTCATCACATTCTTCAGGAAGCAATATGTCACATACTGCCATCAGTATTCTGAATTTTCAAAGTAGACAAACCCAAAATACAACTGGATTGCAGTGGGTACATTATAGTGACATGATAAATATCCCACCGTTTTGCTGGTAAACTTGAGCTGCAAGTAAACTACATGTGCACTCATGGTGGGGCTTGTGCATTTGAAAGATTGGGCTGCCAATTGCCCTTTAAAATGGAGTCCATCAAGATCTTTTTAACATAACAATTCTTTAGACTGGGAGTTGATTTGAGCTTTATTTTGGTGTATCATCTTGTAATCTGAAAAAGAAGATTCACAGTACCAGTTTATTATTTCATCATGGCCACTGCAACCTTCATAGATATCTTGTTGGCCATACTTCTGCCCCCTTTGGGAGTCTTTCTCAAATATGAGTGCCAGGTGAGTACCTAATCCAATGACAATTCTGCAATCTCCTTTTTGAAGCTTTTTGATTCCTCTATAAATGTTATATTCATCATTATAAATAATAACTGAGGGGTTTGTTGTTCTATTGTGTTGTGACAGTCTGAATTCTGGATATGTGTGCTGCTGACTCTTTTGGGGTGGCTACCAGGGATTATATATGCCGTCTATATTCTCACCAAGTGAAAATGGATATTGTTTGTTTGGAGCTTGGTGTCACTTGTTTATTCACTTGTTTTTTATGCATCTGCTACCGTTTTAAGCAGATCGACCACTGCTAGATGCAGTTTGTTTGTTTCCTTCATTTTAAGAGTCATATAAGAATCCTGGATTGTATTTTGTCAGAATTGTGATGTAGTTACAAATATGCAATTGAGATAGATGATCTTTATCTCAATACTTTATATATATATATTTTTCCAATTAGATGATTTTATGTCAAATGTTTTTTACGTAATTATTTTACATTAAATAATATTTCAATATTTTAAATCCAGTTTAATTGGTTTGTGTGTATATTAAAAGTATTTATATATTTAAATAAACGAAGGGTGTGGCTTAGCTAAGGAATTATTAACTAAAATTATTTTTAGTTAAGAAAATTATGTATATATTTTTGGTGAAAAAATGAAAATTTTGGTAATTGAATTAATCTTGATTGAGTGAAGGCAAAAGGTACTTTTTCTATTTTTTTTTGCATATTTTATAGAAGTTCGATATTTTTCATTGTTATATTTTACTTATTGTATATCGTCAATTAAATTTTCAATCCACATAAAATAATGTCTCATAAAAACATATATAAAAAAAGACAAAAATGAAATAAAAAATGTTAAAAAAATTATCTCATAAACCATAAAAGAATTTTGGGAAAAATATATATATATTAAAATAAATATATAAAGTATAATTAAGTAAAAAATTAGCAAAAACTAGGGAAAAAAAAAAAGAGGAGAAAAAGAATATTAAAAACAAAACTATTTATAAAATATTATATATATATATATATAATTATAACGAAAAAAAATTTTAAAAACTATAAATTAATATTAAAAAATTAATAAAAATATTAAAAAAAAACGAAATTATTTAAAAAAAAAACCAAAAAAATATTAAAAATAAAAACCAAAAAAAAATTAAATTAAAAATTTTTTTTAAACATTTTTTATTAAAAAAAAATATTATATAATCTAGCGAACGGAGCCGGAGCCTGACCTGCGCGCGAGCTTGATCTTGCCTGCAACTGCGCCTCAGCATGGACCCTCCGGATCCTCCCTGCGGGAATCCGGATCTGCAGCGAGCCTTCTCTAACTTGGTAAGATCTCTTCCCCCGCAGCGACCCTGACCAGCAGCAATAAAGTTCGTAAAGAAGCTCGATGTATTACAGGAAGTTCAACTGCCACCTGCAATCCCTCGCATGGCAGCCCTTTCTCTTGCAGAGAAAGGACTCATCGCGCAGTTCACAGGACTATGGCCATCGCCCAAAACAGTGCAAAGATGGGTTGAAAGAAATTGGTCGGATAAGACTCAAGGCAAAATATCTATTAGATTCTGTGGCAGAGGATACTTCACATTTCATTTGGAGACAAAAGAGGACAAAGATCTAATATTCAGGAACAGACCATATTTTATGGATTCCAGGGGCCTCTACCTCAACAAATGGACCACGGACTTCGATCCAGAACTAGACATCCCGAATGTTGTTCCAGTTTGGGTTCGGTTGCCCCATCTCCCTCTTCACTGTTAGGGAGATGAATCAATCAAAGCAATAGGAAATGAAGTGGGAAAATACATAGATCGCAGTGAACCCAAAGACAATATGCAGGCATGAGCGAGGATCTGTGTGGAAGTTGACCTAGGCCGAGGACTACCGGAGGCGATCAAGTTGAAAGTGGATGATTGGAGCCATATCCAGCAACTGGATTACGAGCAGATACCCTTCAAATGCAAGGTATGTCACGAATACGGACACTTTGCAAATAGATGCACAAAAACTATCAATGTTGATAATGATGAGCAAGATGGTCAATGAGAACCTGTAAAAAAGAAGAAATCAGCAACTTCTCACGAATCTCCTCTGGAAACTAATGTCCCTGGAACCTCCAATCAATGACCCCCATCTCCTCCCACTCCGACCCCCGATCCTCCAATCCCCCCTTCTTCCAATCCTTTTTTGATCCTTTCTGAGACTGAATCTGGTCCCGACTTCCCTACCTTTGAACCTCCTCCCCAATCTTCTTCCCCCTCCTTGCAACCCCCTCCTGATCCACCCTCTTCGAGAACTACCAGAAACTCTTCAAAGGACCATGGAGCACCCAGCGATGTTCAGAAAAAACCTGGACCAGGAAGAAAAACAGCTAAACAACAAAGGGATGAAAATGCATAAAAGGATATAGCTCTAGGCACTCAAAATCCAATAGAGAGCTTTATCCTTGGGCCCCGAGAAAAAGAAAAGAGCAGTAAGGGGCATGAGAGGCGAGCACCTCGCCACACATCAGGTAACTCATGATGAAAACTCTATCTTGGAACAGCAGGGGATTAGGGCACCCCTCAAAGCTAGTTTCCCTTAAGGATCTAATTCACAGCAAGAACCCTGAAATCGTGCTCATACAGGAAACAAAGCAAGATCAAAGTGAAATGAACAAAGTAATTAGTCAGCAGAAGCGTTTTTGTGGAAGCATAAGTGAGGCAAGAGGAGCCTCAGGTGGAATAGCAACTTTATGGGACAACAACAAATGGATATGCAGCTCAACCAATATACAGCAAAACTAGATCCGTACTGCGCTTGAAAGTAGAACTGGAGGCCAACCAGTAACTGTGTACAATGTGTATGCCCCAAACCAGTACAGAGAAAAACAGATCTGTTGGGACACCCTGAAAGCAAGCATAGAAATGGATCGGAACAATAATCTCATTGTAGCAGGAGATTTTAACTTGGTGTTGCACGCAAATGAAAAAAGAGGAGGTAACTTCACTTTTGATCCTTTCAGAAGTCGATTAGAGGCCATACTCCAGGATCACGATCTTGTTGATATCAGGCCCAAAAATCGTAGATATACTTGGAGAAATAGACGAATTGGCGCCAGCAACATCATGGAACGACTTGATCGTTTTCTTGTCAGCATAGAATACCTCTCCACTTTTTCAATAGGATACTCAAGCATCCTCAATGTGTCGACCTCTGATCACTATCTGATAACACTAAATCTTCAAAATCATTGTCCTCTCAGGCCCATTCCCTTCAAGTATAGCGCAATATGGAATGGGACTCCAACTGCAAAAGAAGTGGTGCAAGCGGCTTGGGTCCATCATGTAGAAGGATCTCCGACTCACATCTGGGAGACAAAACTGAAAAGAGTAAGGCAAGATTTACGGAATTGGGCAAAGAGCAATTACCAAGAGCCTGAGCTGAATAAAAACAAAATCAAGCAAGAGCTGGAGGAGGTGCAACAGCGTATTGAAATACAGGGGTTATCCCAACAGAACAAGGAACAAGAAGGCAAACTCTATGCTCAACTGAACCAAATCAACAGGGATGAAGAAACAAAGTGGAGATTGAAATCAAGGCAGCTTTGGCTGCAAGAAGGAGATAAAAACACTGCATACTTTCATAACCAAGCTACTGTGCGAAAGATTAGAAACACAATGAGCACTATAATGGATGATGAAAGAAATCGATATAGCACCCTGGAATAAATAAAAGAGGCAGCTACCAGGCATTTTAGCAAACTATTGACTGAATATAAAGGCGCAAAAAACTACTCAAGCATGCTCCAGCATACGCCTAGAAGGGTTACACAAGAAATGAACAACAAACTCATGAAAGAAGTAGAAGAGGAGGAAGTTAAGGCAACCATCTGGAGTTTACACCCGGATAAGGCACCAGGCCCGGATGGTTTTCCCATTTGCTTCTATCGGGAATACTGGACAATGATAAAAAAAGATCTCTTAAAGATGATTCGTTGGGTAATGAAAAAAGGTAAAATGGGAGGATTACTAATTCCACTTACCTAGCTTTGATACCGAAAGAAAACCACCCTTCCTCCTTCTCGAGATTCTGACCAATTTCATTATGCAACTCAGCTTATAAAATCATCTCAAAAATATTAGCAACCCGGCTCAAACCCCTTCTCCCCTCCGTGATCTCTGAAAATCAAGGAGGATTCCTCCCAAACAGGCATATATCTAACTCTGTACTGCTTGTACAAGAGGCCATCCATTCAAGCTTAACCAGGAAGGAAAAAGGATTCGTTCTAAAGCTGGATCTTGCAAATGCCTTCGACAAAGTAAGGCACTCTTATCTGTATGTTGTCCTCCATAAAATGGGATTCAACCCCTCTTTCACCACTATGATTGCTGCATGCATTACTGGACCTTGGATATCTCCCTTGATAAATGGGAGACCATGTTCAGCCTTCCAATCATCTCGTGGCCTCAGACAAGGCTGTCCGCTTTCGCCCTATCTGTTTATCCTCATGGCCGAATCATTCAGTTAAGCATTGGACTACAACCGGAGAGTAGGACTAATAACAGGCATCAAGATTGAACAAGGAGAAAAGAACATCAATCACTCACAGTTTGCGGATGATACTTTGTTGATAGGAGGAGCCTCAACAACAATAACAAGGAGATTTAAAAAGCTCTTGGACCAATTCATGGATTACTCAGGAGGGAAAGTCAACCAGGCGAAAAGTTGTATCTATGGGTGGAATACAACAAACCACACCATTCACAGTATCGCAAGAATATTTGGAGTTCCTAGCAAACTAATTTGGAACCACTTTACCTATTTAGGAATGCCAGTTAGTCTGGGGCCCCTGAAAGCTGACACTTGGAACGAGATACTTGACAAAATAGAGTGGAAAGTGCAACAATGGGGCACAATGTGGCTGAATCCAGTAGGAAGGCTAATTCTCTTAAAATCAGGTATTACATCTCTCCCCATATATCGTTTTTCTTTATATCATGCTCCTGCTATTTTCCATTAGAAAATGGAAAAAATTCTCAGGCACTTCCTCTGGCAAGGAGGGAAGACGGTCAAAAACAAATTTCATCTAGTAGGCTGGAAGAATATAATCCAGACTCAAGAAAAAGGCGGATTGGGCATCAGGTCCCCAAAACTTCTCAACTTGGCTCTAGGAGCAAAAATAGTATGGAGACTGATCACAGGTCCAACAACGTGGTGGAAGAAAGTTCTGGAGGTTAAATACTTAAATTGTGCAAGGCAGCAGCTCTTGGATTCTAATATACCTAACAGAGAATGCACAAAAATTTGGCAACTTTGTAAGAAGGCAATTCCCTTTATGCGCCAAAACATCTCCAAGGTCCCAAGTGGGGGAAATAGTATCAACTTCTCCAAAGACAAAATACTAGGGCAGCAACATATGGGATCCAAAGCGGAGATAACCCCGGTTGTAGCTTGGCTTAACAATAAAGGACTATATCACCTATCCCAAATATCAAAATGGGACACCCACACTCATGCATGGATAGGATGGAATTTTCCGGACCCCCCCAATGTGCTAGAAGCTAGCCTCAATGCTTTAAAGAAGCTTCTCCACAACAAAGCTCCGGTTCAAGAGGGCACTATGGATGGGTATCGATGGGATTCAATAGGTACTCATTACACAGTAAAGGTTGGGCATCAATATCTCTGTGACACCATCTATCAAGCGGAAACTTGGAACCAATGGAAATTAGTGTGGAAAGCAGAAGCGCCACCCAAAGTCAAATTTTTTATTTGGCTGCTCCTGAAAGGGAAAACATTGACAGCGGAGAATCTAAGAAAGAGAGGCATACTGTGCCCATCCAGGTGTCCAAACTGCTGCAGATTAGAGGAAACAATGCAACATTTATTTCTAAAATGCCCGGTGGCAGAAGAATGCTGGAAGAGGATGGCCTCAATTGGAGAGTCAACATGGGAATCTCAGAATACCATAGTTGAAACGATCCATAAATGGAGGAAGAACTGCCCTTGGAAGGAAAAAAGAAGCCAATTGGCGCAAAGAGTATGGAACACTATACCATTCACTCTTCTTTGGCGCATTTGGCTAGCAAGAAATGGTAAGGTCTTCCAGGAGAAAGGATTCAGCATCAGGAAAGTTTGTCATAAAGCCAAAATGCTGGCTCTTGAAGTAATCACAAATCATACCAGAGGCAAGATTGATGCAACAAATTACAGTGTAGAAGAGATAAACTTCCTTGGCTATGCCCTGGAGAACATTCCCAGAGCACAAGAAACTAACAGGCAAGGGATAAAGGCAAAAGAAGTAAACAGGGGTTGGAAATTGAGACTAAAGGAGGAGGAATTCTCAAATTGGCTGAGCAACTGCAATAGGTTCTGCTTATTTTTTGATGGAGCAGCTAAATCGAATCCGGGTCTGGCGGGTGCAGGGGACCTTATTTGCAATGCAAACGGAGAATGCATCCTTCGTTACGAATGGGGACTTGGGGAAAATTCCAATAACAGAGCAGAAGGTCTTGCTCTGTTCCGGGGGCTCACCCAATTAATCAAGCATGGGATTAAGAAGGCAATAGTGTTTGGGGACTCCTCCATAATTATTTGTCTTATGGTTTATCGCCTGAGCTCCCCAAACATCCTCCTCCAGCAAATAAATCAATGCAACCAAATCCTGCACACGACCATGGAAGAAGTCAGCTACCATCACATCCTACGTGGATTGAACAAGGAGGCGGATAAGCACGTCAACAAAGCCTGCGAGCATCCCATTGGCAGTCTGTGCTGTAACTCCAGCGTGACAATTCAACCCTTGCCATGACCACTACAACTCCAGTCAACAACAGAAGACTGCCATCATTCAGAACCAAAGAGAAAGTTCACGTAACCCGTGTCGAAGGCAGAATAGGACAGTTAAATAGGATTTTGCTCAGAAACGAAATCGAAAAGGCGTCCCGAAGCATGCGAAGGCACAGGATTTCAAGTGAGAAATGTCCCTTCAGATCGGCCATCCATGCCCTGCAAGATCTGCACCTGATCGCTTGGCGGATGCGCAATCCCGTGATCCACAGCAGCCCATCCTCCCGCCCACGAAGTGCCAAGGCAAACTCTATTTATACAGCGGAGAAGAGAATCCTCCATCGCATTCAGTAAGGTTGCCTGAGAAAGATTTGGCAAAACTGTGTTTGGAGCAGTGAGATTCGTTTTTGTGAGTCGAAGGAGTTGCTTGAGATAATGGATCGATCAGAAGACTGCCTCCATTGCGCAGATCTTCAAGCTGAATTTGAGGAGCTAAGGTCGCAGCACTGCATCATCCAGGATCAGCTCAGGAGCCTAGAGACAAGAATGGAAGATCAGTACAGGATTTTGAATGAAAAATACAGGACAGAGATCAATCTCTTCCTGCACAGAGTGTCATCCCTTCATGAGCAGTTCAGAAACCTAGCGAACCGCTGCAGCCACGCAGAAGAGTCGATTACAATCTTACAGTACATGATGGACAAAAAGAACAAGGAAGCTCCCAGCTCCTCCAGTGCAAAGCAGGTGGAACCAGACCCAAATCCAGAAGAGTCTACGACAAGACAGATCAATCATATAGATATAGATTAAATATGTTGTGCAGTTGTAAATTTTGGTCTTTGCAGTTTGTTAGAATCTATAGCAGTTTAGGAAGTTTTAGAGGCAGAACTACTAGAACAAGGATCAAGGAAGAGTCCCATTTTGTAATTCCTTTGATCCAAGATATCCAGATAGCACTGTTTGTATGGAGAACTGACTCCTTTTTTCAGTCCATAATATAGCAATCAAACTTTGTCAAAAATA
>APFE030259810.1:0-15070 GCA_000404065.3 Pinus taeda
TGATTTATCCCAAGTAACTCATCAAAACTCAGATAATGAGAGATATTCTAATTCGGAAATCATATCGGTCAATCCTCATTTCAAAGCAAAAGATCATTTGCCTGATTTTACTATCCAAGACAATACCCCGATCTATGATTCATATCATGAAGAAACCCCCATGCCTGTTCACAATCATAACTTGTCTTTTGATTCACAAGACAGAATTCGAAATTGCTCGGATCCCATAATTCTGGCCAGTTCTTGTGAAAAACAAGATATTCCAAGCCAATCCCAGTTGTGCTGTAACATTATTTGTACAGATAATCATTTCTTTCTTTCTCACTTACACTCATTTTGTACAAAATCGGATTGTGTTTTAAATTTTCAGACTTTTGATAGATTACTATGGTATGTTGAGCACCTTATCAAAGAACATTCGAAAGACGTGCTACCATTTTGGAAAGCTAAACTGTGTCAAGGAAGTATAGAACTTTCTCAATTCCAAGATCAATCAATATCAGACTTCCTTAAAAAACTTCTTTGGCATCCAAAACACCATCAACCAAGGAAAGTACCTTTCGAAACTTGTCGGCAATTCGCGCCAATTGATAAATATCTTTCCAAAAATTTCCATCTATTCTCCATTGATTTATTTAATGATTTATATATGGAAACTTTCTTTTTTCAAGAAATTGCTAAAAGCTCGACTTTAATGCACAGTAAGTTACAAGCCATTAAAACTAAAAAATCATATTCACAAACTGGCTTGTCATCTTTCCTATTACAAGATCATTAATCCATAACAGAAATTCATCCTGATTTTTATGATCCAATAGGTATCCAGTTGGAAAGAAGTTTTCATGAGAAAGAGATTTTGGACAGAATTCCAACTGAAGTTACACATTCTTATTCCAAATCCAACATTAACAGTCCAAGAAAAGTTTTGTTCTTAACACTGATGTTTGAAAGTTACATACGTGTAGGAATAAAAATGAAAAGATGGCTCCACTGGAAATATCATTTCACCTAGTTAATTTTTGTATATAGTTAGAATAGGAGTAGGAGTAATTTAGCTAGGTTATTAGGTTTACTTTTAATAGTTGGTAGGCAAAATAAAAAAAGAGATTATCCCTATTCTGTACATAACCCGAGGGAATGTCTACCTCTCATTTCATTAAATATTTTTCTCCATGATAAAATTTGCTATGGTTAACAGCATTTTACATTTACTAAAGACACCTTTTCTCTATCAAGATTTTGAACTTGTGCTTCTATAAATAGCAAATCTTTTGGAAACTTGATCTTTATTATCAATAGAACTTTAACCCAGATATGATACTAGTTTCAACTCCGAGAAATTTGAAGAAAGCAATCTTAGTGAAGAAATTGTTTTATGTCAGTACAATGAAAGGCATCAATAACAAAATAAGGATTCCCTGTAGAAACAGCGATTTCCAAGAAAGCTCTATTATTGTCGTCCAGAACTTTCTTAAGGAAAAAATTGACTTCCTCCCTGCTAAAGGAAATCGCAGCATTCAGAGGAACAATCCGAGAAAAAACTATATCTCAAAGAATAAGAGGTCTCGTCACGAGCTGGCTTATCATGATCACAGATATTATAACTTGCTGACTTTGCCAATACTGTCCACCAAAACAGGGCAACGACTCAAGATTGTTGCAATCAAAAGACAAGGGGTCTCATCACGAGCCAGCTTGTTCAGCAAAAGTGTAAATCAAGTGAATGACTGTGTCATAATTTGGCCACCAAACCAAGACATTGTTCTTTAGAGAATAAAAAGAAAAAAGTGTCAAAATGGGTTTTTCTCTGAAAGGTTGTAGATAACCTTAAGCAGGATAAAGGATCATTACTAGGTAATAGGTAACCCTGTCGAGGCTATGGATGCCTGCTGGCAGCAGAGGCTCTACCTGCGACAAAGGAGCATATTTAAAAAGACTGCTATACAGGGAAGACTTTATTTTAATTTTTATTTCAAGACCAAGTAATGGCTGATGTAAATGCAAGGACAAGATAAGGATACAAGTAATTAAAATAGAAAGGGGTTGAAACAAAATATCATTGACAGTTTGAAGTGTAATATGTTTTATATTTTTATAATAAAGTTTAAGTTTTCTGAGAATTTTTTTTTTGTTTTTGGAAGTTTGAAAAATGTCAATAGAAGATCAAAGATAACTGGTTCTCCCAAGTGAATCGCCAATTGTTGTGGCCAGCAACACCCCCCCCGCCCCCTTGTTCATTTAAGTGTTGTCCAAAATACTAAATGAATGGGGACCCTTAGTTAATTTTTAAGAAAAAGCAAGTTTTTCCTTTCTTCAAAATAAGGTTACCATCGTAAGCTTAGAAAGGTCTTTCGAATATTTCTTTTAACCTAAGTCTACGATAAGGTAAAATTCTTTAAAACTGCGTTGCAAAAAAGATAGGAAATGCCTCCATTCCTCTATAATATCAGTATGCGCAAGACCCCCGTGTTAAGCATAACATCGCATCACAATGAAGTAATACTCATAAGGAAAAACTTCAAGATTTACCGATCTGCGATAACACCGATCGCAAGATCGCATATCACAGAAATGAACTGGCAAGATTTGGCAAACATTAAACTTCTGCGACCTGCGATGTTGCAACCTACGATGTTGCGATCGCTGCGATGGTGCAATCTGCAATGCTGTAATCTGCGATCTTGCGATTTGCAATGACACGATTTGCGATGGCACGATCTTTGATGTTACGTAAGAAAATCATAAATCACTTAATCATGAATCCTTCGGGCACACCATTCAAAGAAAAGCCACTTACCATAATCTGACTCAAGATCATGCGCTTTTAATGATAATAAATGAATTAGTTGTCAGTTATTAAAGCAAATGAAGACGCGTGCTTTTGTAAAGAATTACTTCACGTAAAGTGGCATATTTGATATATCTGTTGCATTTAAAACTCTCCCATCACCTTTCTTAATCAGTCATTTCCACTTCACTCGTAATCTGCAGGAACGAAGAGCTAAGACGATTCAAAGCCAAACGCAGGAGCAAATGGGGAAGAAAAATAAAGCTCAAGGCTCCGAGGCGAAGGAAAAGATGAAGGAGATGGCCCCTTTGTATACAGACACTCCCTGCAACAGAGACGTGGGAATTTCGACATGGGAAAGCATGTATAGGCTACTGGAGGAAGAAAATCCTAGAGTAATGAAGGTTCATACTGCCGCGGGCTCACAATGCTCTTCCGAGGCGTCCTTAGAGGAGCTAGCATGTTCATTTCTTCACCGGATAGCAGCTAGGCCCAAAATTTTACGATATACAGATATGATAAAGTGGATACTTGACAATGCAGAGTTGAACAACAGACAATTCAAGGTTCAAGGACATGGGCGCATAGGATCATTTGCCGTGCAAGACTTAAAGCTTATATATCATCTTCCTCAACCGCAGACGACTTACAATGCACAATTTGTCAAGAAATTTGCGGCAGAGAACCCAAACCTAGCCGAGACCACTAAAGATTGGTCCAGAAAAGAGGAGCCACTCAAAAAGAACAAAAACGGTATGTACAGCACTAGTTCCCTCACCTCTCCGTATTGTTTTGCTGCGGCCATGCTTTGCAAATTATTTGGGATGCCGGATATCAATAAATTTTCGTTTGAATGGCTACCACTAATAGACGCTGCCATAAACGTCGATATTATGGATTGGGCCAAGATATTTTCTCATAATCTATACATGGCTGTTATGAATTACCGGTCTAAAAGATCCTTGTCTCAAAGGGTCTATCCTCCTTTTTATCTGTCTGCATATATTATGGATTCTATTTGTTATGTGTCTAAATTCCCCACTATGGGTTGGAAATGGACTACCCAGGACCCATTACCTATTCATGTTTATCATGAAATGTTATGGGATTCTTAGTTCGTCCCACACTTCTATCAGATTTTTCACGGGCTTATCTTACCCCTATATAGAATGATGTATGATGAAGAACACCCGAGGTGCTCACCCGAGGCGCAAATAGACATCATCCCCATCGCAAGATGGTTCGGGGAAGAATGGTTCACCTATATTAGAGTGTTTGGAAGCACTATACCTCCACATGTCCTACCTCTATATATCCCCAATAAACTTTTGGCTCAGGAAATTACCTATCAGACCTGCTCAGAAGGCGGCCTAACCAAAGACCTAAAAGACAAGAAGAAGGCCATATGGCCTCAGTTTCCTGTAGCTTATGGGGCCTTCTCATTGTTCGATGTAGGACACGCTTTCGCCGAAGTGGAGAATGTGACGTGTCTACAATTATTTAAATTCCCAGCTCAGCCATTTGACCTAAATAATGTTGCCCAAGATTTTACAATGAACGTCAAAATAAAAGTATTTGTTGGAAAGAAAGATTTGTTTGATGATTTGTTTCAGAGTAGAAGGTCACTCCAGGAAATTTTGCAAGAAGCTCGGTCGAAGTTCTCTCCAGATGACCTCCAAAGATTCATGTTATACAGGGAAAGAAGGTTGGCTAGTGTTCCTCTAGAGAAGCTGCGACTGCCTGCGAGAGAACCAACTCCCAGTGTTAACCTCAATGGAAACTCTAGCACTTCTAGATCCAAATCTAACACTGCCCAAGGAATGCCTGAACATTCTAAAAGGTCATGAAGCGACCAAGAAAAAAGTGAAGAAACAGCTAAAGATACAGCTCAGTCAAGTGCAATGTCGCGACAACAAGTTATCACCTCCCCGCCAAGAGATGTCCCCCCTCCTGTCATTAAAGCGCCACTCGTCACAACAGAACTAGACAAAGAATGGGAAACCTTCAACGAGCTGATCAGCCTTGAAGGGCAAGGCCTAAGAACACCTGTTAATAATACATAGGTAACGCAAGAAATGGTTTCGACCATAGTCAGCAATGTCACAGAAACGGAGCACAGTCATATCGCTCCACCTTCTGAGCTTCTACTTAATGTAGAAGAAATTCCCCCACTGGATGTATTCTATAGTCCCCGACATAAAGTAGTTGTAAGGAGGAAAAGGAAGAAACGAAAACTAGAAAATACACTGTCACAAGATGTTGAACATTTGGACGTCTTATGGAAAGACCCCAACAATAACCCGACAGAGAATCTCACGAAGTTGTCTCAGATCGCAGGAGCATATGCTTCTGCAACTATTGACAAGGCATCAGAAGTTCAGCAACTATTGAAAGAACAAGAAAATACAGCTACTACAACGACAGTTACAACAAGCCAATGCTAGTATTGAAGCATTCAAATAGCTCGAGAAGTTACAGGAAGACTTTCAGCAGATGCAAATAAGCTATCAAAGAAGTCTAGACGAAAAAGGAAAGCAGTTACAAACTTTACAAGAAATGCATAAAGACGAGCCTAAGCTTGCCGAATTTGTTTAAGAATCTATTGGCTTAAATGAGCAACTTCTGCAGCAATAGGAAGAGTTGGGAAGTAAGATATCACAGTGGGGTCACTATTGCGAACTGAGCGATAAAATCACCAATCAAGTGGCAGACTTGCGAAGTGACTATGATCAGATTGACAGACGAGTGACGGAATACTTAGCTTGGCAGGATGGAGAGGAAGGGAAAAGAGCAAATGCACCCAGAGTAAATGAGAATCATAAGGAATTTCTCTTTAATAAATGGGACGATCAAATCAGGCAGGCGGAACAAGCAGCGGAGACAGCAGCCACGCAGGCAAACATTCTTATCGACTATGTAAATGAGAATTTACATAGGGCCAACTTAATCGCAGAGACCACCCTGGGGTACCTACCAAATAAATTACGACTGGAAGCAGAATGGAAGCAGAAGGCGCAGGAAAAGGGAAAAATGATCCAGGCATTGAACAGGTTAAATTGGGAGTGTTACTGGGCATACTTGGTCAAGCCACACAGTCAATGGATGACTGTGAAATGCATCATAAACGCAGCCGAAAAAGTAGTGCCAGCTCTCATAGATTCTATTTTCATAGCCCAGCTCAGCGCAGAAGTCGACCAGCCGACTCTTCTCAAGTCCATGATGAACACTTGCAGTTTTAAGGACCAAGTTCAAAAGTAGCCTTATTTTTAGAAGTTTGTTTTTTCTTTTTATTAGATTAGAAAAAGGATGGTCATTTGAAAACCGTATCCTAAAATTTGTAAATACACTATTATTAGAATTAGGAAGTAGTATTTCAACCCTTCTCATGCATTTAGAGAAGGGTCCAGAGATTTGTCAAAAACTTGTCCTCGGAACATGCACTTCTGCACCCTCAGAGGAGGTTTTGATGAATGGATGGATCGAGATTTATTTTTATTTGCATTTGATGTCTGCTACTGATGTTGCACTTTTGTACTCTTAGTAGATGTTAGAACAAGTAGAGATAGATCATTTTTGCTTGAAGTTTGTGGGTAGAATTAGTCATAAATGGTACTTTTATCTCTTGATCATTTCTGCTTATATTCTTTAAGTGATTTACAATTTTCAGTTGTTTATGTGTTATTGCATGAATGTATGGGTTACCATTTGGCACTTTTGTACGGTGGAGTCATTTATTTATGTTTGACATATGAATAACTTATTATGCGATATGTTGTTCACAACTGTTTTGCCTAACTTCTTATGCAAAGTGGTTTATCTTAATTGATTTCTATTCTTACGATAGCTGAATGATCTTTATTACCAGTTATTGTTTGAAATCTCTTTAGATCGCATAATAAATGATATACATCCCGAGTTAGCATAGATTAGATGCGTTGTTTCTCATTAGATCACAATACCATAGAGTTAGTTTAAGAATCTGAATTAAATTATCTTTAAAGTACTCTTAGATCAGCATTATTCAACTCTACACACACACACACACCCTCAGATCGGGAAACTGGTCCCGTTATCCCCAGTCGGACCCGCTATACCAAACGCATAAGGAGCTGCCAACCAAGGTCCGGACCGGGTGGGTATCCCCCTTGTTGTCGACCCGATTTTCGGGGCTTCAACAGGACTGTGAGGGGTTCCTTGGCTTTTCTTCTAGGTTTTTTAATACAGATATCCCTAATAGTTCTAGCATAAATAGGAACATCTCTTAGTGCTTGCAATAGCGGAATTTTAACATATAAATTCTGTAGTTCTCCTAAAAGGTTAAAAGCAGGTGGCTCAAATGTTTTGGTAAGAGCCAAACGTTCAAGGAAGGGTGGCTCTGCTGTTTGACCAGTCTTGTTAGAAGATGATTCAACTGTTTCATCATTGTTGTTAGATGACTTTTCTTTTCTAGTTTTCTCTTTTTCAGAGTCAGTAATATCATCAATGATGGGTTCAACTATTCTCCCAGAACGTAAATGGATATCATTGCATTGCATAGGGGAAACAGGTTGACTTTGAATATCAATTACCTACAGAGCTTTATTATTATTCGGTTTGGGGTTAGGTTGTACAGATAGTTGGGGTCTGATTGTCTGGTTATTCGGTGGAGCGTTAGATGGTAAGGAAAGAGATGGATGGTGCCGAGGAAATGGAATCTGTTGGGTTTTCCAGTTTGGGTTCCATTGATTGAAATAAGGTTGTTGTAGAGTCCAAGGATTCCACATGGTGGGATCAGTAAAAGGAGGATTTGGTTGCTGCATGGGTGGAAAATGCATTGGATTAAAGGGTGGGTATTGGATTTGATTCATGGGTGGGTAATTTGTTTGAAAAGGAGAGTGATTATTCCAATGACTAAATGATGTGTTAAAATTCATACCTTGTCTTTGTGGTTGCCATTGCCTCCTCTGTGTCATCAGGTACACTGCTTCAGATTCCTGTTCAGTTGATTGCAGTGCTGCCTTTATTCCTGGCAAAGAAGGGCATTGTTTAGTCTCATGGTCCTTTTCACAGATGGTGCAAATTGGTACCCTATCCAATGGGCATCCCCTCAGTGGGTGCTTCTCTCTACATTTAGAACAAAAAATAGCCAGAGCAGCTTCTGCTTCTGCCTGCTTCTTTTTAACCTGCAAGGCATCAATTTGTGAAGCAAAGGAGCTTAACATTTCAGTTTTAAATTCTTCAAGCAAGTTACCTATTTCGGCTCATGTTGCTCCTCCACTTGCTAATTTCTGGACTCTTGAGTATATACTATCCCTGCTTTTTGGTCTTCTTGCTGCTCCTCTGGAACATCTCATACAAAGGTTGATAGTCTCGTCAAATGGTTCTTTGGAAATATCTCCTTTTCCAAGCATATTTAGCATGTCCAAGCAGTCATCTCGTACCCCTTTTAGCAGTATTGTCTTCAGAATATCCTTACTCATAGTCGGATGATCAGATCGCTGCAGATTATACTACAATCTCTCTACAAAGTCCTCCAGATTCTCGTCCTCCTTCTGAACCATTTTAACAGTTCTTCCTTCCTTTCTCTTGTTCAGCAGTAATCCTGATATTTGGTCAGAAAACTTTCTTTCATCTGATCCCACATAGTGATTACCTGAGCACCTAAGCTCATAAACCACCTTAACACATTCCCTTTCAATGTTGCTGGAAACAGTTTTAATTTCTGAGCAGGAGTTACATAATCATAACTCCTACATAGTCTATCAAATTCAAAGAGGAACTCATTAGTGTCTTCAGAGGATAACCCATAAAAATTAGGTAGTGCTGCAGGTGGAATGTTCTTCATAGGGATTGTTCCTCTTGGGAGATCCCCAATAGGAAATTCCAGGGTGGAGAGTGAATTTTCCCCCTTCCTTTCGCTCTATTATCCTCCATTGGTATTTTTCCTGAATCGCTTGCTCTATCTTCAGTATCTTCTATTTCTTCAGGTTCTTCTACCAGTTCCTCAATGTGCTCTAGTGTTTCCAGCTTCCTTTCAGGTCCTAGTACTTCCTCTGTCTGATGATGTGTTTGGGAAGAATGTTGGATCTGAGATCTTTGGGAACTTGTCCTCTGGGATGTCTCGGCCTTTGAAATGATCTCGTCAATGAAAGTTTTTCTTCCTCCTCCTGTGCCTTTGTCGCCTGTAAAGTTAGCTTTCCTGTGTCCTCTCATGCACTTGTTATTCTAAAGGAAAATCATTAATGCCTTTAAAATCTCTAGTCGCCTTCCCCGGCAACGGCGCCAAAATGTTGGCTGCTCGAATTGTTTATTAATTAAACAGTCAAGTACCACATTGAATTGTCAACTCGAGAAAGTCCTTTTGTTTCAAAGGTGACCTCGTACTGTATGCACTCAATTCTAAAAGCATTAAAGGCTGTAGTATAAACAAATCTACTTTCTATCAAACCCTTACTCAGTGTTACAACGACTATGATCTGTTGCAGAAATGAAATGGAAGCAATTAACTAATTGTAACAAATCTGCAGATAGAAATGATGGTTGTTTTGTAATAGAGGACCAGGACCCTGTCCTCAGAATAAGGATGTTCAACACCTGCCTCTGTAACCAATTTGCTAATGCACATTGAAAATCCTAATCACCAGTGACACACTCTTTCACAGCGCCAATCGATTAAGGAAACAGAGTATCAACAAAAAGGAAATATCGGAACCAAGGCTAGAAATACACAAAAATCACACACACACTTAACAGAAAAGAAATGGGTGAATCTTGTGAAGAAGGTGGGCCCTGTCCCTCTCACAAGATTCCTTGGAACACAGATGCTAAGTTGGAATGCTCAGAACAGTGCTTTATTCATCTGCCAAAATGTCAAATTACAAATAAGGATTCAGACTTGCTCTGCACTACAATACTTCCATTACAGTTAGCTCCCCTTCTAATGTAGATGTCTCCTCTTTATAGAGGAGACATCTATTACAATAGATTGTCAATATTCATTTCAATTTGACCCTTTTGTACAAAAATAGGAAATCAATTCCCGTTACAACATGCTGTTACAATAGTGCGTAATTTTGTCATCCTTTGTTAGTCAGATCCTTTTGCTGTTGTAAAATTGGTACACTTCATCCATCTCCTTGAGATCCTCGTACTATCCTTGGTTGTTTCGTCACTGTTGTCGATTTTGTAAATCTCAACGGTTCCCTTGAAGTTCTCGTGTTGTTCCTAGTGTTCTAGCATCTGCGAGACTGTGTTTTTCCATTTTTAGACAGTTGCTGATCGTGCTGTGTCAGCATCTGCAAAGTATAGTTCTGCCAACTTCAGACGGTTACTGCTTCGCTAGACAATTGCTGTTTCACCCATTTCAAAATGAGGTTTTACCCGCTTTAGTCAGTTGCTGTTTCTGGTGTTGCAGCAACTGCACAGTTGCTGTTTCTGGTGTTGCGGCAACTGTGAATTATAATTCTGTAGACTTTGAACATCTTCAACAATTGGCAGTGACTTAGTTAACTTCCAAAGATTAATTATAAAGATAACATGAATATGTGTTGAATAATTAAACATATAGCAATGAGGAGAGTTACTTCTTACCTTTGGAATAATTATGTCAAAATGTTATCAAGGGTTTCAACTTATGGGCTAAAGAGGGTAACATCGTTACAAAATATAAGGTCAAAAGTGAAAATATGGGGTCCTATCAACTTTCTTCATAAGTTTTTTCAGTTGGGAGATACTAAGCTTTCATTGAGACCCTAATTTCAGAAAATGGATTTTTCCTGTTTTACACGTGTTTTTCAAGGACAGATTCTGGACAGCTGGAGAAGTGTTTTAAAAAACCAAGAGAGGTTTTGGTTCTAGACATCATGGAATAAAACAACCTCCTTCATTTTTGTAAAATGTATCATGGATGAGGAGATAAAGGCTCTGTCCCACGTGCCAACTTTCAAGGATCCTAAACCTAAAAACAGGGAAACATGTTCCTTAATTTCTAGGGTTTGTCATCAGCAGTCAGGTGACAATGTGGGAGGCTTCATCAAATTCGAATTCATGAGCTTGCAGTTGTCAAAGAATGCATTTAATGTTTAGTTGAGGTGGTTTAGTCATAATAAGGAGTTACACTCCTAGTTGTATTAGGTCACTAGGACTGCTAGTTAACAGCGAGTTGTAATTAATAGTTTGTTTTAAGTGTCAATAGGTGTCAGATTAGGAGGAATTCCAATTCTCCTCATGTTGGAGGAGGAATCTAAGTCCTGTAATGAACTCTATATATTGGAGAAAATCTAATGTAACAAGGGTTGGAAAATTTTATAAAACAAGACTACTTTTGTAAATGTTGTGCAGGGACTGATATATACAAAAGAAATTGGACCTTTTTGAACCCCAGACTCTTAGTGTACTTCAGTTAGATTTATCTTTTATCTTTGATATGTTTTACTTCCATAGTCTTAATTCTTATTACTTAGAATTCATGGAGGAACATGCTCTGACTTCCTTTAAGTGTTGAACTATGGTGAATTGAGTTCTTGGGTCCTATCTTTGGATGTTTTTCTTCAATGTTTTAATAATTATTACTCAGAATTCATGGTTACTCATGCTTTGAATTCCTTTAGGTATTAAACTCTAATCAATCCCTTTAAATTATTTCCTTTTGAATACCTTGATGGATCATTACTGAGAATTCATGCCCACATGCTCTGACTCCTATGAACTTCAAGTTATTGAGACTTTCCTGAATGTGTCACTCTTTCATTGAAGTATATACAAGCCTCAGTTTTATAAGAAGAGCTATTTGTTATCCTTATCTTTGTCACTGAATCCATAGCCCAATGGTAGCAAGCCTTCATCTTTTAAACCTACAAACACACAAAACCAAGATAGAGTTAGCCATCTATATTATCATTAATCAATATCATTAACATTTGAGAGAGCCCTCTCAGGTTGAGGAGGCAAAGCCTCAGCTAATAGTTGGTTTGAAATAGTTACTCAAGGTCTACCTGATCAGCAGCCTATCAGGGGTTGATTTTGTGATAAAATTTTGGTGCATTTGCTGGGAGCCTGAAGTCTATTCATTCCTAAAATAAAGAAGCTAAACTTCTGAAGATAGCAGGAGCTCAGACATCTTTTTGAGGATGCAAAAATACCTTGGCGACTCCACACATCAAATAACAAATTGGAAGGTGACTCCACTACTAGAAGATCAGTAGCTTGATGACGTTTCAAAATGAGTTCCATTGCAAGAATGAATGCCATGTATGCCCCTATGAATTGGTCTCATATCCCTGGTTTTCCAAATCCTATGCCAAAAGTTGATTGGTTAGATGATCTTCCAATATTCAAAGATGAAAAGAAAGACAATGCTGCTCTTCATTTGGTTAGGTTCCATATGCATGTACGTGGTCTTAAGGTTCAGTTCCCTGAAGATTGTCTCATGAGGATGTTTATGACCACTTTAGAGGGAAAAACATGGTCTTGGTATAAAAGCTTGGAAATTAGTTAATTATATTCTCTTGCTGATTTCCATGATGTATTCTATGACATGTATAAAGAGTGTCATCCCTCCTTATTGCTGGTAAAAGATTGTTGTAAACATTCTACGAGTTTTATTCATTATTTGGAGGATTGTTATGATGATGATGAATTTATGGATGAAGAAATTTTAGAGGATCTTCATAACAATACATTTCAACAACGAGAAGAAAGGATAACATCCTATGAAATGCAGCATGAAGATCAACAAGGGTTTACTTATGAAAATCATATTATGTCCTCCGAGATTGATGTAGAGATGCAACAGACTTGTCAGTCTTTGGATCATAATGAAGATGAAAATGATTACAAACACCAAGAAGAAATACTGGAAGACATTTTTTATAACCCTCAGGCAGAGGAAAAGGTTGTTCATTTTTGTAGTTCCTTGCAGCAACTTGCATCAAAGAATGATCTTTATAATGAAGAAAATTACATTGTTTGTGGGCATCATTCAGAAAGGCAGTTGGATAACTTATCAAATAAATGTTGTGTGACTAAAGATCAGTTGTTAGAAGTAACAAGATGTTATGAGGATCATCAAGCTGATCATGTATTCTGGGACCCTATAGCTGACTAAATGGAAAATATTTACTGTTCAGGCTTCCAGTTCTATGTTCATCTTGAAGAACAGTTACACCTCATGCTGCCTTGGTTATTTCAGTATCTAGTTTATTTTTGCTTCAACCACAATCAAGAGATTCAAGTGTCATATCAGATCAATGAATGAATTCATTGGAAGTCTCATGTTCTGTGAGCTACAAGTGGAGATTGCAGCTGATAGGGTAGGAAGGAATGTGCAAATAAGCTCAGGGTAGGTTGACTGAGCATCTGTTTCAGTAGGCGCAGTTTGAATTCTTCTTTCAGAAATCATTAAAGGCTTGAGGAGCAGATTGGGTAGAAGTTCAGAGTTTTATTCTAGAGGATGGATAGTGGCACTGGAACTACAAGTTCTTAGTATACCACAAGGGTATACTATCCCTAGTGGAGCGACTGTTATCACCCTAAAATTCTTGTTTCTAAACTTTGGAAAGTTTTCCTTGGTTCTAGTCATAGTCTTATAGGATTAGAGTTTAAATAGTGTCATTCTCATTTACAAACCCTTCTTCTAGTCATGGTGTTAAAGGGTCTCTAGGTCATTTCATGCTTTAAGGGTTAGGTCATAAGGTTAGAAGTCTTTTAAGGTCATATCTCTTTTCCAAATAAAGTTTGACAGCCTCATTCCATGTCCTAGAAGCCTCACCATGTGTTTAGAAGTCATATCTCACATAATTTTGGAGAAATTTTCAAATTAGCTACGATTCCATATTTTCGTAGCGCAGATAGTGTAAAAATCCTGTTTTGCGCTACGAAATCAGTGTTTTCGTAGCGCGCTACGAAACCCTTGAAAAATCCTGTTTCAGCATAAAAAACCCTATTTTCTGCTTTTACTAGTTAACTTCCAGAAGGTTTCCTGAGCAGCTAAGAACTCAATTTTGAAAACTAAAAGAGGCTTTTCTTCCTAACATGCTGCAATACAAAAAAATCTTTCAGTTTCTTCAAATTCATTCTGAGGTGGGAGGAATTTATGGTTAAACATGCGCTACGAAACTGCTGAAAGTCAAGCTTTGTCTTCTGGTTTTAGCAGTCGTTTTCAAGATCAGTGTCTGGTTACAGGAAAACGTATTTTGGAATTCTGAGGGACGTTTCTCTTCATAAAATCTATAAATAAAATAACCTATCTCACTTGCTTCATAAGTGTTTTCAGTTGGGAGATACTAAGCTTTCATTGAGACCCTAATTTTAGAAAACGGATTTTTCTTGTTTTACACGTGTTTTTCAAGGAAAGATTCTGGACAGCTGGAGAAGTGTTTTAAAAAACCAAGAGAGGTTTTTGTTCTAGACATCATGGAATACAAAAAAATCCTTCAATTGTGTAAAATGTGTCATGGATGAGGAGATAAAGGTTCTGTCCCATGTGCCAACTTTCAAGGATCCTAAACCTAAAAACAGGGAAACATGTTCCCTAATTTCTAGGGTTTGTCATCAGCAGTAAGGTGACAACGTGCGAGGCTTCATCAAATTCGACTTCATGAGGTTTCAGTTGTCAGAGAATGCATTTAATGTTTAGTTGAGGTGGTTTAGTCATAATAAGGAGTTACACTCCTAGTTGTATTAGGTCACTAGGACTGCTAGTTAACAACGAGTTGTAATTAATAGTTTGTTTTAAGTGTCAATAGGTGTCAAATTAGGAGGAATTCCAATTCCCCTCATGCCGGAGGAGGAATATAAGTCCTGTAATGAACTATATATATTGGAGAAAATCTAATGTAATAAGGGTTGGAAAATGTTATAGAACAAGACTACTTTTGTAAATGCTGTGCAAGGACTGATATATACAGAAGAAATTGGACCTTTCTGAACCCGAGATTCTTAGTGTACTTCAATGAGATTTATCTTTTATCTTTGATATGTTTTACTTCCATAGCCTTAATGCTTATTACTCAGAATTCATGGAGGAACATGCTCTGACTTCCTTTAAGTGTTGAACTATGTTGAATTGAGTTCTTGGGTCCTGTCTTTGGATGTTTTTCTTCAATGTTTTAATACTTATTACTCAAAATTCATGGTTACTCATGCTATGACTTCCTTTAGGTATTAAAATCTAATCAATCCCTTTAAATTATTTCCTTTTTAATACCTTTATGTATCATTACTGAGAATTCATGCCCACATGCTCTGACTCCTATGAACTTCAAGTTATTGAGACTTTCCTGAATGTGTCACTCTTTCATTGAA
>APFE030259817.1:0-32230 GCA_000404065.3 Pinus taeda
AGAATCTTCAGCTTTCAACCTCCCCTACAACCAGCCCAATGCCTGAATTTATAGTGCAAATGGAGGAAGTTGCAGGTCACCATTGAAGGGATAAATTCCTCCTTCAATGGGATAAGCACCTCATATCATGGAGTTAGCTCCCTTAGTTATGGAATGGATGAACCAAGATGGAGCGGACTTGCCAGCATAATATTCCTTCTAGAAGCATCCAGAGGTGACCCAAGATGAGTTTTTAAGAATGAACTCACGCCTTTTTAAATTTTACAGGGGTTCGCACCCATCAATTAACAGACAGAGTGGTCAGGTTCGCAGGGGACATTACCATTTGGTGCAGCACCACAGGCAATGCTAGGAGAAAGTGTGAAACTAGGATTTTAAGATATTTTTAAGGTCTTTCTCCCATTTTCAAGGCTTGACATGAAGAGCTAAGGTCTAAGACTTGCAAAGGAGGTATATATGAGTGTTGATGGACTCACACAAACTGTAGAAAGTCATGGTGACAATTTTTTGTGTAACAATATGAAGTCTCTGTAGAGAACTTATTGATTGTAGCAGAAAGGGTACTAGTAAAATTGTAATAAATTTGTTCAATGTTGTTACTATTAGTGAGGGAGCCTAAATCCATTTCTTAATTCCTTATGAAAAGGTCGACATTACTTCTATCGAAGAGAGCGTGTCTTTTTCTTTCACTGGTCTCCTGGATGTGGCTAGTATGCATAGCATGATTGAGGGTTAAAGAAAAAGGCATGTGGTCAGATTAAGGATCGTAACCATTAAATAGCTCAAAGTTTTTAATATGGTTGAGGACATGGGTGTTAGAAATCGTATAGTCCACAACACTACTACCCAACCCATGGAAGCATGTCATTTAGCTAGAGGAAGGCCACTTGTTAATACCATTATAAATAATAAGGTCCCAGGAAATATAAAGCTTGAGGAGGTCAATGACGAATAAGTTCTTGATTATCTCTTCAGAGCTTCTCTTGAATCTATTAGCTAAGTTACCATCTTCACCAAGCCACAAGGGGTCAGTGTTAGAGTTTTTACTTAACATAATATCTTCATTAGTAGCAGTTCTAGCATTGAAGTCCCCAAGCAAAAGGATATTACCTTCATTCCTTAGATTGCGGATTTATTTTTCTATGGTATTGGAAGGAAAATTCTTATCCAATTCATTTTTCTTATAGGATGTAGAGTTGATAGGAGTGAAATAGAAAATTGCAAGAAAAATTCTACTGGTGGTAGAATCAAAGATCTTGATCCAAATATACTGATTGAAGGGGCCGACTATAAAGTAGGATGTTAGAAGAAAACATTTTCGTTATAAAAGAATCTATACCACCAAGACCCCTCTGGGAGGATTTGTTATTCCAAGATGACAAAATAATGAACCCATCAAAGTGAGGGACCCTAGATTTCTCATGATCATAAGTTTCAACTAAAAGAATAAGAAAAATATCAATCGGGATCCAACTTAACATAGGACCTTTACACCATGGAAAACCATGGAAATTCTAGAACAGGATCCAAAGTGATTTTATTCACTATTTATCACTTGTATTTTAGAATCTATCTCTAATAATAAATTTCTTATTCCTAATGATTTACCATTTCCCTTCTTTTCTTGCCTCCTTACTCTTTTGCACTTACTTCCTAAGTTCAACTTGGTCTTCTGGAATGAGATCTTCATTTATAAATATTCTTGTTCCTTTTAGGCCTAGGGGTTTCTTGAGTATATCTAATTTATGGTCATTACAACTTTCTTACCTTTATTTCTTCTATGAGGTAAGTTTTTTGAATTTGAGTTTTTTTTTTGAATTGTTCTTTTACTATTTCTAACGTGTCTTCATTTTTTTGTTCTTATATACCAGTAATTATAAGGTATAAGGCTCTTTTATGGAGCTCATGGTCGAGTTCAATTAGTTTTTTAATTTCCTCCTTTATGGGTTTAATATCTAATTTCTTCTCTGTGTTATTTAGGGTTGAGTTATTATTCAGGTGGTCTTTTAGATTTTTAATCTCACTTTTCAAGGTGTTATTTTCTTTAACCATTGATTCTTTACTATGTTCTATTTCTTGAATTCTACCTTTCATTCCTTGGAGTTTAGTCTCGAGTGTGATTATTTTATTTTCTAGCAATTTGTGATTGTTGTCAAGCATTGTAGTTAATTCTAGTTTAAATTGATTTTCTCTTTCTTCTCTTCATCATGATAAAGATTCAATGTACCCATAAAGACTCTCTAGGGTAATTTTACTTGATCTCCTTTTACTAAAAAGGGGCTTAGAAATGTGAGAGGAAGTAATCATAGTGTAAATAAGAAAAACTTAATAAGAAGAGATTAAAAGGGAACATATGCACCTATTCGAGTTTTATTGAGCGTCGTAAAACCAATAGTAATGTATCCACAACTCAGAGAAAATTAATTATCGAGCCACCAAATTGCAGAGTTAATATAATATATTGCTAGTATAGTATCGAGCCACCAGACAGAAATATAAATCAACATCACTGAGTTTAACTCAGAGCCACTGCATATTAGAGATGAGAAGATATCATGGAGCAAAGCGAATAGAATTATCGAGCCACTGCAGAGACAAGAAGCTATCGATCCACCACAAGGAAGAGCGAATATAATTATCAAGACAAGTGTTTATATGAAGAATTGAATCACCATAGAGAGGTAAAAACCATTCAACACATATCCTTCCACACATACTATTCAATGGATAACCTTCAAAACGGTGGCACTAAATGTGATTGTCAATGCACAAAAACTTTTCTGGAAAATCAGCTCAAAGATATGTTTTATGTCACTGCTCTTCATTGATTTTGCTAGGCTAGATCCACGGTGACAGTGACAAATCACTAATACAACAAATTTCTTAAAACTGGGTGGAAGAAGCCCAGTGATAAAGATAAATCTTCAACAATTTTATGTAGACCTCACCCAATTCTGAGATCACATACAATAATCTACAACCTATATTGTAGGTCTTACACTAGAGTACACAACTGCACGGTGTTTGAAGCTTGGTGAACTTCATAGGCCATTGGTGTTGGTACCCAACATAAACAAATAAAGATCCATGGTGTAAGGACCTGTGGTCCTTGGCATAATTGAAACAAGCAAGTGAACGAATGAAAGGCAAAGTGCGAAGGTTGATTGGCAAAGTGCGCACGAACGAAATAGGATAGCATAGTGACACTTGAAAATATTATGGACAAAGTGTTGAGCGAGCATGTTTATATGGTGGATAGCATGGGAATTCATTGAAATAAGCTGACGGTGGAGAATCAAATTTGGAGTGTTGGCCAATAGGCTGATCACATGGAAAGGCAAAGGAGAGGGCATCAGTTGATGTTAAACAAGGGTTGGCCAAGAGGAGGCACGACCATGTAACAATGCGTATATATTGGCGCATTGTTGGAGCTTTAGAAGATCATTCAAATAGGAATCATTCACTCTACATCACAAGGAGAAGTGCGAAGGAGGTGTAGGAGGCCGCAGCAAGGCGCAACCTAATGTGCTTGCTCTTGGCCAATGCTACACGACATTAGCACGCAGACTTGTGTGTAGGTGAAGGCACGAGTAAGGCAGGTGCCTAACGTTCGGTGAAGGCGCGGGTAAGGAAGGTGCCTGGTGTTTGGTGAAGGTGTGGGTAAGACAAGTGCTTAGCATTTGGTAAAGGAGCATAGGTGGCGACTCGGGTGAGGTCGCCCACCCGCCATGCAAGGCTAAACGTGGAGGTGGAAAAGGGGAGTTGGATGATGTCACCCACCCACCATGTAGGAGTAAACGGAGGGTGACTCAGGTGGGTCGCCTGCCTATCGTGCAAGGTGAATGAAGTTCGTTTGAGGATTGCGGTTAGTGGTTCATGCAAGGGCACACCCGCCTAACTCAGTCAAGGAACTTGGTTCGCACACAATGGTGTGGCCTTGATGTAAAATTGACTAAGTATGAAACTTGGCGTTTCCAAGTATAGTTGTAAAGCTTTGTAACATTGAAAGATTGTATAATATATTGTATTCGAGAAGACTCATTGTTCAGGGAATTGCCCGTCCCTTTATACTGTGCAATTTTGTTCTCTTGTATGATTGCTGATGATAATGAATGCGTATGGGTGTTCATTGGTATAAAGGAAACATTAATAATACTTGGTTGCGAAAAACAAACTGAGTAGACTAATGGTTAGGTGTAGTCCATGAACATAAGTATTGGTAAAAAGAAAGTGTTCGATGATGCCACACCTCGCCAAGTACGGTTGAAAGACTACTGTAGGCCTGGGGGCGTGACAGTTGGTATCAGAGCAGGGCTGCTCATGATGAAGTACAAATGGTATTGGAGTTGATTCAGGGTTGAAGAAGCTTAACAGTTGATGACAGTGGAAGCAGGTACTTCCAGGTGAACGAAGTTGGTTTCACAAACAAGTGGAACAAGGACTGGTTCATGATTACAAGGAACTTGGTGAAGTAGGTGAATGGTGAGACAGGTTTAGCAAAGGTGAAGCTTAGTGCTTGGGCCAAGCTGAACAACAAGGCATGGCAGGTTTGGAAGAATGTGAAGGGAAGCTCTTGCTTACCTTATACAGGTTGAAGCAGATGAAGAAGAGAACTCCTGGATTCGAGAGAAGCTCGAAGTCTTAGAAAATAATGTTGAAGACGAACTTCTTCAACTTGGTTTGACAATGGAGAAAGATGAAGTTGCATATTGTGCTGACAAAGAAGAGGAAGCCGTGATGATTAAGGATGTTGCAAATGTGGCAACTGTGGAGGATGAACTTGAGATTGATCAAGTTGGTCCAGGATCATGCAGTTTGCAGACATGGATGGATGAGGATACTCCCATGGAGGAGCCTCATGATGATGATGATGTCAGTAGTATTGATACTTGTGTTTCATTGATGACTATGATGAGACCTTGTATAGATAAGTAAGGATTGTTGACTGTTGCAGGACTTGTTGGGGTTGTTTGTGACCTTATGGTGGAAGGCATAAAGGCCCGTGACAAGGGAGGAACATGATGATCATTGTGAAGGATTGGGTCATGCTTTAGCCGCATGGAGAATTGGCTAAGTGCCCAGCATGACTTATGGACAGGTTGGAGGCCACACACTTGAGGTATGATGACACTTGAGTGGACTTCTCATGGTCGAGACTAAGAGAGGAAGCCTCGGTGCAACCTTAAGTGGGGAAGCTATGATGGAGAGACTCGCGTGATGATGATATGGTTGGGTGATCGAGTTCACTAGACCGAACATTGCAGACTTAGATGGGGATGACTGATTTTTGTGATGGGTTTACTTAGTTGGACTACATGGGAAACTTAGTCATGGACATCAGGTTGGAGACATGGAGCATGGAAGTCTTATGCAAGGACATTATGTAGGAGCACTTGTAAAGGTGTCACTTATGGGCATCCAATGAGGAGTGCAAAGGGAGGGATGTGGTGCAGGTGGATTTGCTGATGACATGGACACTTATTGTTTATGAGCTGATGGAGAGGTTGTGCACTCTTGTACAACAAGACCATGGACTTGGATGGAGTTGTGAGCAGACTATGGAGCATTCCTACTACATGGAGAGCTGAGGCATCTTGTAGAGACCTTTGGGCCGAGACTTATATGCTTGCTGGATGTTGGTTGGAGATGACACATGGAGCTCATGATGACACGAGGTTGTGACTTTTGGGGACTTAATATATGGTGGACTTGGAGGATCTGATGCATTAAGGAGTTGAGGTCAGATACTTTGATATAGAATGGGATGCATACTTTCAAGTACATGTATGGGTGTGGCATAGAAGAGTGACTTGATGTGGAGGATCGATATGAGACACTTTGGAGTGATAGATTTACAACATTGATGATGCCTTGGTGGCAACACTTGGGCATGGGTTGAGCCAAGACTTAACCACTTTTGACACATGGGAGCTGATTGACCTATGATCAAGGGAAACACATGGATAGATGAGATAGGTGTATACTTGTTTCTATGGCAGACTTGAGGGATGGCACATAACAGAGATGATGGAGGTTGCTTCATGGACTTAGATGTGGCACATCAAGAGTCATATTTTGATGACATGATCTCTCCACTTTGAGGAGATGGATGTTTTGCAGATGGATGATGTTGGGATAGATGCGACTGATTTCATGCGGCACATTAACACCAAACATGATGAGAATGTTGTAGATGAGATGAGGACTATTTCATGGACCTGAGCATGGCTTATACTTATATGGAGATGGATTCTTGATCGAGTTGATGATGTGATGGGATGTTCAGAGAAACAATTGATGGTGACATAAGGATGTGCATTCTCATGGTTTGAGTGTGACGGTTGGATTAGCTACCCAACTAGTTCAAACATGGGGTTGCGAAGTGTGCAGAGATATGTTAGCGTTATGTTGGAGTATCATGGCAACAGTTCACGTGATGACGATACATGATGAGGTCGACACGAGATGTTGTAGTGGGCATGTAGCTTGAGATGGAGGGGACAACCTTCCACAATGGGCAGAAACATGTGGAGATTGCGATGAGATGGTTGATGGTCATGGATTGATATGATTTCTGATGTATGACATACTGATGGGGTGTATGCCCTGGTATGGTGAGCTTGGTGACAGTTGGTTGCCAGAACAAGACATGATGGAGATGGAAGTTCTACATATGTTGCAGGGATGTTTGTAGTATGTCGAGGAGTTGATATCATGAATAAGACTATTCGGATATAAAAATCTTGATCTTGGTGGATGGCTACTAGGATGGGATATTGTCGAGGACGGCAACGACTTTAGGTGGAGGAGGATGTAAGGACCTGTGGTCCTTGGCATAACTGAAACAAGCAAGAGAATGAATGAAAGGTAAACTGTGAAGGTTGGTTGGTAAAGTGTGCATGAACGAAACAGAATAGCAAAGCGACACTTGAAAATATTATGGACAAAGTGTTTAGCGGGCGTGTTTATATGGTGGACAACATGGGCATTCATCAAAATAAGCCGACGGTGGAGAATCGTGTTTGGAGTGTTGGCCAATAGGGCGACCGCATGGAAAGGTAAAGGAGAGGGCGTCAGTTGATGTTAGACAAGGGTCGGTTAAGAGGAGGCATGACCACATAACAATGTGTATATATTGGCACATTATTGGAGCTTTGGAGGATCATTCGAACAAGAATCATTTGCTCTACATTGCAAGGAGAAGTGTGAAGGAGGTGTAGGAGGTTGCATCTAGGCGTAGCCTAATGTGACCACTCTTGGAAAAAGCTACACGACATTAGCACGCAGACTTGGGTGTAGGTGAAGGCGCAGTTAAGGCAGGTGCCCGACGTTCAGTGAAGGCCCGGGTAAGGTAGGTTCCGAGTGTTCAGTGATGGCGCGGGTAAGGCAGGTGCCCTACATTTGGTAAAGAAGTGTGAGTGACGACTCGAGTGAGGTCGTCTGCTCACCATCCAAGGCTAAATGCGAAGGTGGAAAAGGGGACTCGGGTGAGGTTGCCCGCCCGCTGTGTAGGAGTAAACAGAGGGTAACTCAGGTGGGTCGCCTGCCCATCATGCAAGGTGAACGAAGTTTGGTTGAGGAGTGCGATTGGCGGTCTGTGCGAGGGCGCTCCCACTTAACTCGGGCAAGGAACTTTTTTGGAAAACGAAGGTGTGGCCTTCATGTAAAATTGGCTAAGTATGAAACTTGGTGTTTCCAAGTATACTTGTAAAGCTTTGTAACATTGAAAGATTGTATAATATATTGTATTTGGGTAGACTCATTGTTCAGGGAGTTTCCCCTTCCTTTATACTGTGCAATTGTGTTCTCTTGAATGATTTCTGATGATAATGAATGTGTATGGGTGTTCATTGGTATAAAGGAAACATTAATAATACTTGGTTGCGAAAAACAAACTAAGTAGACTAATGGTTAGGTCTAGTCCATGAACATAAGTATTAGTAAAAAGAAAGTGTTCGGTGGTGTCGCACCTCGCCAAGTACAATTGAAAGACTACCGTAGGCCTGGGGGCGTGACACAAGAGGTGTTGGATATGAGTATGATCGCACCACAAAAGTTATTGTTGAAGTGCTTATATATGACCACACTATAGAGTTTATATACGTTGAATTGTTTATATATTAACTGCAGAAGATATCAAGTCATATATCTGACCACATAAGATATCACATGTCTTACACCATAGTACTACTATTATTATAATTGTATATAATAATTACCTTATGTATTTAATTATTAGAAACAATTCAATTTATAAGACAAAGGACATAGGCCATTTGGTGTAAGTCTTATGTTCAAATCCAATAAAATTATATAAAAATATGCATAAGAAAAAGATTTCATATAATTGGATTTCTAATAAAATTATGGTTATAAAAGAAATAATAAATTTTATAATATTATTTATATATATATATATATATAATATATATATATATATATATATATAAATAAAAAAATAAATAATTTATATAAGTAATATTAATATATATATAATTTATTTAACCAAACATTTGAAACCAAGTATTAAAATAAGTTTTTAATTATTAAGAAAAATTCCATAAACAAAATTTATATTGTTAAATACAAGGTAACTCAAATACCCAATGCATTAACATTGACAATATTAGTATTTATATTTTTTTCTATATATATTAAATATTTTGACTATTGATAATATTAAATATTCTACTAAAAAGTAAAAAAAATATACTATACTTTATTAATAAATTATCTTAAAATAAATTTAAAAAATTACTAACAATTTCCTATAAATCATTCATTCAGTAGTTAAGATGATGTTTACACATATTGAACTTAGGTTTCTAAAAACGTCAAATTTGACAGGTATATAAAATTTACCCACCAAAAAAACCACTTTAAATTCCAAATAAATAGTAGTTATAATTCTTAAAGTTGGAAAATTAACTTGCAATATAGTCTAGTAGATATTTAAAATAATAAATAATTTTAACATAAATTTTGATGTTTACATAACATATCAAGGAGTTTTTATTTTTCTTTGTTATTTTCCTTCAAATAACAAATAGTTTTTTTCCATAATTTATAATAGAGGATTTGATTTTCCATAACTAATTATGTTTTCAAACTTTATGGAAAATATAAATACCATATTACTATTCAATCAAAGCATAATCCATTTCTATATATTAACAAGGAGCCACTGCCCGTGGCAGTAGTCCCTGCCGAGGTTTGCAGGTACATTGCAAATTACCTAACAGCAAATGGATTAAGCAAGATTGAAAGGGCTATATGTATGCTTTTTTCGCATCATTTGCATCAGCAACAACAATTCCTATGTCTGCCTTCTTTAGCGCAGGCGCATCATTAACACTATCGCTAGTGATTCCACATATGTGCTTTCTAGCATGAAATCGTTTAACAATCTTGTACATATGCTCTGCAATGACCAATCAAAATCAGGAAGGATATGGAATCAAACACTAATTAAGGAAATGAAAAAATAAAAGTATCTGAGATAAACATTTCCACCTGCAAAATAATAGTTATAATATAAACCATGCATCATAAAGTTCCATAACCAAGAGAGAAGGGAGTTTGAAATATAAAGAATTGAGTGGGACTCCCAAGAAAAAACACAGAAGTAAAAGATAAATGTTGCTCACCAGGGAAAACACCAACAGAACCATCAGCCTTCTCTATCAGTTCATCAACTAGCAAAGCTGCAATTGATTCATCTTTGTCCTGAACTAGTAAATAGGATGATGGATACATGTTTGTACCCATGCCTAGTCGGCGACCTGTCTCCTTGGCAATAGCTAATTGATCTCCTGATGAACATTTGCAAGTAAATAGTTAAATGTCGGCTCGCTGCATTACAAAAACAGTAGTGAAACTGATGACACCATAACCTCACCATACCTGTGATCATTTTGACATTTACACCAAGATTAAGAGCCCTTCTGATTGTTTCAGCACTGTCATGGCGCGGGGGATCAAAAAGAGGCACCAATCCAATAAAATGCCAGGGCCCTCCTCGACTCTCCTTCCTGCCCTCTGGAACTTCCTGCAAACATTTTGAGATAGCTATAAAGATATACATAATCAATAAGAAGAACTTATAATATTCACTATAATATTCATTTATTAAGGCTTATAATTTTGTTTCAACACAAGTTTTATTAACTCGTTATTTGATATAGTAGTTAATGGAGTTGCCTTTGTCGTTTAGCCTTGAAAGAGCAACCATACTTGTTTAATTGTTTCTTAATGGAATGCATTACTTCCTATAGTTTAAATTTATTTAAGGAGAATCAATTAGTAATTAAAAGATTTGAGTAAATGTTATGGTTATATAAGTATTTATTAGACATTTTATTCTATTACTAGTCACTAGTCACTAGTTACAAGTTGTACTATTCACTAGTTCCTAGGTATTTAAATTTTAATTAGAAATTAGTTATGAGATTACATATTGATAATTCATACTTATATTAAATTACCATATTTTGATATGAGTAATGTTTTATTAGCTTAAATACATTTTTGTTTTATTGGCTTGACTATCATAGATATCATTGTTGCATTGAAAAAGCTATGTTACAATTTCATTACATCATTAAATTTGTATTTCTTCCCATAGCCCTAGATTTTAACATCATTTTTTATTGTTGAGTATCATAGTTAAATTGTTGTTTGAAAATCAACCTAATTAGTCAAAGTAACCAAGGTGCCTAATTATCAGAGTGTCTACTTGCCTCCATTGGAAAGGAAGTCCCTAGTGCATTAGTCATCCTCTTTGATTAAAAACCCTTGTGATCATCTTCCTGACATTTTAGTGAACACTTGGAATTTTGGATATGATTGCGTAGAGGAATTGGATTTGTGTGAGAGATTTCATTATATGCTTAGTCCAAGGTATTATCAAGTCAAGTAAGAGTGATTTCATTTCAATTTTGTGTTAATAGATTAGGATTTTTGTTTCATTCTTCTTGAATTTAGTTTCTAATTCTAAATTAGAATTAACAACCAGTCTAGCTTGATCCTACACATATTGTGCTTTCACCCCACAAATTTACCAATCTACCAATCTAGATTGATAAATTAAATGTAATTGAATTCTAGTACAATTGAATTAATTGACATACAACCACTATACCCCTCTAGATGGTTTGTTGAATGTTACTATAGCCTCTTGTATAACTAGATTATAAGCATTGAAACCATATGATATCAGGATTTTTATGACGGGCCGACTCATGTTTTCCTTTATTAGACATTGTTTAATATGGAAAATAAATTGAACTTTGGACCTCTACATATACATAAAAAATTTGAGCTAAAACCATGTATTTTCTCATACCTCCATGGTCAATGCAATTGGATTCTCTAATGTATTTCCTATGGCTTGATTCCAAATATATTTACTAGATGGAAAGAATATGTATTGAGGTTTGATATAGTTAAAATAAGGCCTCTTCTCATGAAAAAAAATTTGACATATTTTTCATAAATAGTTCTTTTGAAATGGAGCTCAAAACAATGTTTTATGTTGGCATTACAATGTAGGATATTATAGAGCCCACGGATAAAGCAAAAGAAGCCATATTATTAACCTGATATGCAAGTGCAAGAGAGCGAAGTCCTCGTTCAACAAACTTGTCAATAATTGTATGAACTCGCCGCCCAATTTCTGGCTTATTATGTGTGAGGTTAAGAATCTAGCAGAAATTATTTGGTCATTTCAGTTTTAATAGAATGTGTACAAATAAGTTTTGAAGCACTTTCTAAACAATACAACCCATTACCAAGCTTAATGAAGAAGGTCAAACATCCAAAGAACAATACCTGCTCTGGAGCACCTTTACTAACTCGATGCATTTTCCCTTCATTGTCAATATAAGTGAAAGTGCTGAAGTGTGTTCCCTAAAGAATCACTTTCCAGTAGTAGGTAATGAATGGTTCAAAATATTGATGTTTTCCTGGGAAATATTTTGATAGTTTTTCTAATAAATTTTTAAAACACTTCTTTTTGGGTGGGCTCAAGATTGTAAAATCTATCAGAATTTGTTTTTATTAGAGATTTTTTTTTTTAATATTTAGGAATTATTAACCTTTTATGCTTCAGATTTATTGGGGATGGAATATGTTATTATACGAACTTGGATTTATATTTTTGTTGTAAATTCATATTTTATTTTATTTTTATTTTTAAATTATTAGGTTGACTGGATCATAAAATAAATTTTAGATATTGAATATTTTGTAATCCATTAAAAGATTATTTTATTATGAATAAATACTTGCCTCCTTAGGATCCGCAAGCATCCCAGCAATTGCCGCATCAATGGCATCTTGATTCTCTGTTCTGGATGTTCTTGCAGCCATCAGGATAATATAATAAAAAAAGCAAATGTAAATGACATTTGCAAGGAAGTTCTGACGTGTTGGCACCGCTATTCACTATTTTCTATTTTCCATGTCATTTTTACAAGTTGTTCTGACCAGAAACCAGGTGGCATCCTCAAGAGCTCGCATTTGTAAGTGGTAATCGACTCTAATTCCCATGATTGAATCAAACTATCAAACCATTTGCATATTCCCAGACCTCGCATTTGTACATGGCATTCGGCTTTAATTCGCATGACAGAATCAACTGCGAAACCATTTGCATATTGATTTGTTTTTTTTCCTGATTTCTAGAGGTGCTTAGGTTGTATTTTAGCCATAGATATTTCCTCTGACTGCATTTTGGCCATGCAAAATTAGGAGTATAAGCTTCTCGTTTTCCATTTCAAACTGGCATTGGTGCGAATATTTTTGTTTAAATGAATTGAGATCATAAACGATTTCAAGTTGGGCAATAGCACGCAATATTTTTGTTATCCCCCGCTATCGTATCCACTATCGGAGAACATCAACAGGCGAAGCACAAACAGCTTCACGTGGAGCACAGACAACCTCAGCAGAACCGGACCCTGAGGGAATAACAAAGGGGACATCTTCATCACGGGGAGAAGATGAGTTGAAATCCTTGGAAAGATATGTCATATCAAATTCGAGGTGAAAAGAGTGGCAGATGTCTTCTTGCCCATACACATCTCCCGACTACATCTTTCCATATCCACGGTTCTTTCAGCCGCATCCAATGTTCCCTTAAGAATCGCCTTCATCCAATGGATTGCTAAACTGTCAACTCATCCTGTGGTATATAACGGATGGTTGGAAGTAATAGTGAAAGGAGTTACCAGTGGTTGTAGTGAGATTCTCGGATGTTGTGGCTGGTGAACCGTCTATCAAACAATCAACAATTACCATGTCAAATAATTTCGCACGCGCTGTCCAAAATCTGTTTATTCTTATTTCTCTCTGTATAGTTTCATAAAACTGGAACCTAAGATGGTTTCTAATTATTTTTAAGATTTAGATTTTTTTGAAATTTAGTTAAATATTATTATTAATATTATTTAAAATGCAATTTTAAATTTGCATTAACTCCAAAAACTTACAATACATTAGTAAAACTAACCACCTAAATTTATACTTCCAACAAACCAAAAAATCCCACGTCCCTCCAGATATAGAGCAAATTTGACCAGGAAAAATATGCAGGCACTACTGAGTGAACAAATAATATGCCGAGACATGAACAAATAGGAGGATTAAACAGTTGAAATTTGAACATACCTTTCACTGTGTGCAGAACCTGAGCAATGTAAAGAAAGGAAGAGCCGAGCGAGACGCATGTACACATTTTAAAATGGGAGCGGCCACAAATTTCCATTCCTGTAACATAAACCCTAAACAGACCTCACAGTGAAAACAGATAGGGTTAACAATTCAAGGATAATACGTCAAAAATACCTCACCAATCAAAAGCCTGGCCGGAAAAGAATCCTGTGCGCACCATGACACCGATCAGAGGGCAACAGAATCATGAAGGTCGAAAGAAAGCAGTAAATGTTGAAAGAGTTGCAGAGCATAGGACCAAAGCCGTAAGAATTTTCGCTTATGTTCATAGGCAAAGAGGTTGTCCGTCTGTAATGGAAGGGTAGAATTGTGAGACAGTATTGCATTCATAGGCAAAGAGGTTGTCCGTCTGTAATGGAAGGGTAGTATTGCGAGACAGTGTTGTGTCCAGCATGAGACAGGTGACTACATGCAGCTTGCCACAAAGCTGTGCAGTGGATTGCATGGATATGTTATTTCTCCGGCATGAGACAAGTGGCATATCAACCTTACTTTGGATAACATCATATTGCTCCAATATTTTTGCATCGGGCAACGTGAAGGCTGCAATAAAACCTCAATCTTTTGCCGAATCAAAAACATTGGGTAAAATTTTGTTGAATAAAATTGGGAACATCAAACTTAGGTTAAAATGTGAAAACACCGAAAACAAAACCGGTCAAAGTATCAAATAATGGTAGGTCAACGATCGATCGATCGCTATTAGTCCCAGGCAAGGACTAATAAGTCAAGCAAATACACCTGTTTGATGGTAAAGATGTAAGTTTTAATATTTTCAACTTGTTTATATAGTTTTATTTTTCCAATGATTGATCTATTTTTATTTTAACGGATATTAAGGAATTATATTTATTGTTTGTTGGTGGTTCGCGATGATGGAGTTATTAAGGAATTATATTTATTGTTTGTTGGTGGTTCGTGAGGATGGAGTTACCAATTTAATAGCCATTGGAAAAGTTTTCACACGAGGAGAGGAGAGGAAAGGAAAGGGTCTTCAGTTTAAATCCGTTTAGATACATATTTAAGAGTGTAACATACACTCACTCCCATTTTTGTTTATAGTTATTAATGTGTTTTACACTGGAATTAACATTCAATAATGATGGTTATAAGCCTACCGATATGTTATATTACATTTCCCAACTTTCACTTATATATAGTAACATGGGATTTAATGTTTCTTTGACGTATAACTTTTATTCCATATTCATGTATATATATTGAGAGACTTGTAGGATGACGCACACTTATCCTAAAGTTAAAGCTGGCCTTGTTGTTCACCATGCCAATTATAACAAGGTTAAATTGCACATTATATAACATTCAATGGTTGGTTTTGATCTTGGTATTTCATTAAAACTTACTATATACATACAATTTTACTATAGATTATGCTTTGGCTTGGACTACTCGAACTTCTATATAATCATGTTTTAGATTATTCTTGGTCATCTAACTTGTATTCATTGAGGTGAAGTGGCAACAATTTTGACTCTAGAGCACTAGGGCTTGGGATCTAACGGTCCATGGTTATTAGGGTTGGTTATGGGGTGTAACCACCCCTTGCCTTGTCATGTTATCTCCCCATTCACACCCTCTATGTGTCCAATAGAGCTATGCTCTCGTGACTTGAACTTTGGTTCCTTGTTTCATTGAATTACTCTAGTTCCAAGCCATGGTGTCAACTAGCAAGGTAATAATTCCTTAATTCAACCCTTTGAAGTTTATTCTGAGAGGCTAGGGTTACACATAATGATATTAACTCTTATTTGCAATTGTTGGGAGTTAGGGCTTCACAGTATAGTGTTATCGGGAAATCTAGTGTCTATGCAAAGCTGTTGGTCCCACTAAGATGGGTAGCTATCTTAGAAACAAACATATTAAAGTTACTTTCGTTTTCCTTTACGAGAAGTAGATAGGAGAGGAGCAAAGAATACCAACCTCAATATTTTACTCGGTTACTTGCTTGTTCCTTATCCTCTCTGACAGATCTTTGCCACTCTTTCCTTGACCACTCCGCTTCAAAGAGTACCTGTAAAGTCAAAGTAGCATAATACCTTCAAAGTGTAGAGATCTACAATCATAAACAATATAGGGCCAGATATATATTGACCACACAAATGCATATATTATCAGACATACAAGAATGTGGATGAAAACTTGAATAACTTTATTGATGTAAAGATTAGAAGAGAGGATTACAACCAATTGATCTGACCCAGCGTCATCCTCCTAGCATGAAAGCCTCTCTTCACCTCATGAAAACCTTAGATCACCCAAAACTATGATATTCCGCCAGGAAACCAACAACACTTCCTTACAAGATACAAGATTCCAGCCTTTGGATCTTTAGGATGAGGGATGCATATATAGATGATTGCAAGGGGGTGAGTTAGCTTCTGGGATTTTGATTAGTGTCCTCTCTATGATAGTTCTTGATTCCACTTGGAGATTGATGATCTCTTACTCATCCCTGGGCGAATTCTGAGAGGCAAGTGTCACACGAGAAGTTTCTAGAAGATTCCATGATCATCCAACTTGTAATCTGTCTCTGCCATTTGTCTACTCTTGCCCATCGCACCCTACAGAAGGGATTTCCAATATGCATCGCACCTTTTGCATGTGATAGGTGAGATGCATCACACCCTTTGCACTGAGCAATATGTATGGTCCAGTTTAGACTAGTTCTGAGCAGTTTCCTGTGGAGAACTTATGGGAGATGATGTAATCAGCTGACCTTGTTTTTTTAGGGCATGAAACAACACTTTTAGGGACTTATAAGCCCTTGGTTTATGGACATATGTGATTGGGATTGCAGTGCCCAAATATTTCTATAACAGTTGCACCCTAAAGTATGAGGTCGTAAATCTTTGATGTCAGGTGAAATGCTTCATCATGAGGATCCGAGGTTTTTCGAACTGGAAGGTGACCTGTAAGATACAATACAATAAATTATCTTCATAACATTTTCATGATCTAGCTGAGGTGGGCATCCCCATGCTTAGCTTTATAAATTCATTTTGATGTACGTAGGACAAACGACCGTCTATGTGGCAGACTGATGATTCTGATAGAGCCATCATCCTTTGATTTGGATGACCATCTGTGCAGCAATGATGTACATTTGATGTCTTTATTTTCCTGAATATATCGTAGCCCGAATGGATGAAACTAGATTCGGGGTCTTCAAACTCGTCCAATCTTGCCCGAAGTACAAGTCAATCCATATGAAAAATGTTATGGAGTCGAACATGGATAGACATCGCCTAATTACCAGCTGATGATGTAAGTTGTTAACAGGTGCGAGAGGAATCACTGATAATGATGATGACCCTCAGGGAATTATAGTACAATTCGTGTGGTGTGAAAATGGGACTTGGCGTCGAACACCACAAAAAATTTCTCGGTCGAAGGCCATTGATGTAAACTTGTCGTCGGAAGCGAGAAACTTGCCATTGAGGCATGCAAGCTTCAAGGTAATGAAAGGGTTGTCCCTAGGTCAACTTCTTGGATAATAAGATGTCGTCGACAAGAAGTGACCAGTCATAGGAGGGCCTTAATGAATCCCACATCTACGACATGGAACGGAGCAAATGACTTTGCAGAGGTGAAAACGATATGATGATACAAGGTTCAGCGTGGCGGTCATGAAAGAATGGAGCATGAATGTATTGCAGTGGATGAGACACAAGATGGGTTGGTGAATTCTCTCAGCAACTTCTCTTGAACATATCGGCGACATTGAAATGGATTGGTAGCGTTAACCCTGAAGATGGATGGCATGATGGACCAATGGTACTATGACTGGTGAACGGAATAACCCAACCCGACTCAGTCATGGTGATGGAGTGAAAGTGTCATGTTCAAGAGCGACTTGCTACCAATAAAGTTTCTTCAAGTTTTCTTCCCAATTTTTCCCCAATCATTGCTGACCAGTACGTCTTTATTTTTGTCAAGCTTGAGGGGGATAACATACGCCTATTCTATAATTTTCCCTTCGGGAAAACCTGTTGCTATGTTTTAACGAGCCTAGAGACAGTGAAACTCATTCTTTTCTATATAGGCAAGTTTGTCGCTATTGGTTTTAACGAGTTTAATGACAAAGACAACTTGGTACTTTACGGAAAGGAAAATCCAATAATCCTTTTTCATCATATAATCCCTTAAGTCTGAAAAAGTATAAAATAATATGAAAGGGATGAATTTTCGATAGTTTTAACGAGCCGAACAAGACAAGCACTCAATCTTTTTGTGTAATAATCCCTCAGGTCGAAAAAGATTAAAATCTAGAGGTGGAGAGGCCAATTTCTCGGCAATCTTTTGACATTTTACGAGTTAGATGAAAATAGCCTAAAGGAGACTCATTTTGGAGGAACGAGTGATATTTTTGGGTAGCAGCTGGTTCCAGGTAAGGTTTGGAATTTTCCAATCACGACAGTGTTACAAGGATGGCTAACAAAATCACTCGTCGCAACTGTTCCTCAAATGGGTAAACAATCAAATGGAGGCGTATGATCGGCTAAAACAGAGTGAAGGTGATGGTAGGAACACGACCAAGGCTCAAAAGCTGATGATAATGCATTCACAATGGTTATTTACCAGAGATTGGTTCATTTTTTAATGAGCTTAAACTCTGGTGGAACATATGCTTATCGCTTAGGTTTAATTTTTAACGAGCTTGAACTTTGCGTAAAACTGCTCATGGTTAGATTTATTTTTTAACGAGCTTAAAATTTGCAGAGACATTGCTCGTGGTGGGTTTAATTTTTAACGAGCTTGAACCCTGCAGTAACGCTACTCGTGGCGGGTTTATTTTTTAACGAGTTTGAACCCTACAGTAACACTACTCGTGGCGGGTTTATTTTTTAACGGGCTTGAACCCTATGGTAACACTGCTTGTGGCCTGGTTCATTTTTTAATGAGCTTGAACCATGTGACAACATATGCTCAGATTTAGTTTCATGTTTACAAAAGCTTGAAACGAAAAGCTATGCTTGTTATAAGTTCGCTTGCCCCTAGCATAATGATGCAAATCGAGGTGCATGCCCCCCAAGCTTCATTACATTCAATGCGTTGGTTGGAATGAAGGTTTACCTTCGAGATATTTGAAAGATTCGACTTGGAAAGGGAGTTGTTTCATTTTTAATGATGTTGACACAATAAAAGAACTATCCTCATAATCCACCATATTTACAATTGTTGAACTGGTAAATCCCCTCTGCGGACAGAGGTGATCCCACTAGCCCAACACGGGTCTAGCAACAATCACACAACGCTAACACGTAGGTTACTAATTGCAAATCAAAGATCAATGATGATGGCCTACCTAGATTCCAACGCTAGTAGTTGTAGAAGAATCGTCGCTCTCGTTCCTTTGCTCCGGCTGGTCACAATCCCCACGATCCTCGTGAACGGACACCTGCACATGCAAAGAACGATACAAATACAAGCATAAAATCCAATAGATGCAACTATATATCAGTTAGAAAAGATATAACTCAATCATCATTATAAAGACACATGAGTGGAACCATAATGATAGTCGTCTATTAATGAGTAAAAACAGAGAAAGATACAACCAAGGTTCTAACGTTGAACCTATTCTCTGACTGGGCAAGCAGTTACATACGCCTTGCAAAGTGACCTCCTCTCTCTCAGAATTCCGGCAGCATAACCTCCCTATGCTTCACAATTCTCACTATCACTCTAGCATTACTTCAGCACTCACAAAGACTCTAGCAAAACTAGCTTGTTTAATGCATGAGTACAACCATTTATAGATGGAGATGGGAGGAAGATACATTGTACCAGGACACCCATTATGGATTGGCATTATCCCTGAAAAGCTACTCAACATAGTTGTCATGGATAAAAAATGACTTTCGACCTCTATCTTGAGGATTTTTCCCTCATAGAACTGCATGACAAGAGAGGAAAAAACATATGGGTGCGCGTTGGCTAAAAATCATTGCCAAATTTAGGTGGCATGGGTGTTGCTCTAGGACAGAGCACCAATGGGCGCACCCTCTTTTGAGGATCTGAGTCATTGGCGCAGGTAAGACACTGTGTACCTGCGCCAATGGAAAAAGGGCACTTTTTAGGGATAATTTGCAAAAGGTGTCTTCAGGGAACATGAAGTACATACTCAGGGGAACATAATGCAAGTGTTTTTAGGTTATGTCACTGGTCATAGGTCCCGAAATGTGTCCTCCAATGTACGAAAACAAGGGTAACATGGACGGTGACTAACGGTGACAAATTACTGTGTAACAACAGTATTTGATAGAAAATCAAAAACTGAAGGATGACTAAGGTTGCTGGAATAATCTTCGTGGTAATTTGGAAGATGGGAACGATGGTGGCAATCTTCCCATGGTCCCTCTCCTATCATCATTGACTGAATGATTCCTTCATCTGTAGAATGTACATGCGACCAAGAATCTGAAGAGGTTTCATATTCCTTAGACCTATCTATCCAAATACTCGATGAGAATTGATTTGGGTTTGCCCCCAAGGCCAAGAAAATTGATTGCTACAATATTTCTAAAATGGCGATGATCCATGCTGACAAAATGTTCAGGAATCTTCTGAATCTTTTAGATATCGAAGACATCATATTGTAGGTTTCCACTGTGGCCATTTCCGTGAGATTACTCGAAGGCGGTAGTGTGAAAGTACCCATTAAGGCAGTTTCCTTTAGGAGGCCTACTCTGACATTTTGAAGCGATTGAGAGTTTCCATGGATCATCGGAATGCTTTCCGTAACTTGTGAACTATTGGGGAGGAAGTTTTGTTGGTCAACGATTGTAATTCCTCCTTGAAAAGGAAATGCAATCTTTCTAAAGTATGTTGACACAATAATAGCCATAGCATAAATCTAGGGCCTTCCCAGTAGGATGTTGTAATTGAGGTTTCCATCGATAACTTCAACATCAATTTCTATTGTTTTACCACCCTAGTTCAACTTGTAAGTTAATTAAAATCCCGTATGGAGTGTATGTTCGTCCATCAAATGCTTTTAACATCATTGATGACCGCAAAAAGGGTGGTGAGCCTAAAGTTTTCTAGCAACTCATTGACATAATACATGTAGATGCCCCCTCATCAAAAATTGTTCGATGAATAGTTTTTTTGAGGGCTTTCACTTGAATAAGGAAAGTGAGTTGAGCTGGTAACTGAGGGTCATATCCTTTATGATTAAAGGTCACAAGATTGGAATCTGCTGGGTCAATCCCACCTATTGCCGATAATAGAGCCTGATTCTTGGAGGGGAAATTTTGTAGTACCTCAAGTGTCGACATAGCGGACGGTGATTGGGCCAGGTCCTCTACTATATTATAATTTAGTGATACTCTGGCATGAGGATTCAATGTCGATTTGTGTACTACTCCCTTTGGCAGCTTTATGATTAGCTCAGGAATGATGGGTGGCACAACTTCGGTCGATGTTGTTGTTGAACTACTAGGTTCATCAGTAGCCTTATTGTTCGACAACTGTGGATTCCTGTAATATTTATTCCTTGTTGATATCAAAGCATCATTTTATTGTTTCGACATGGACAGCATAAGAACTTGGGATCGAGAAGCATTGTCACTGGCAACTAGATTGTTTCACGGGTTTGGAAATGGATCAGTCAATACCGCTAAGGTTTTTGAACTCTTAAACAGTTTCTTAACTTCAGCTTTATGTGGACAATCTCTCATCCAATGATCCTCATCACATATCTAACACCCCGCAAGGGGTTTCCTTTGCCCAGAAGGGTTTGCTGAAGATTTTTTAGGAGACGACTCCTTCTATTTCTCCTTTTTCCCTTTCTTTTTCTTCTTGCCTCTTGGTTGCTTCGGTTCTTTGCCTTTGTCAGTCGACACGACATTTACCTCCGAGGCGAGAATTTCTTCATTTGCATTTTGACTAGAAACCATACGAGCTTTCTTCGATGTAGCCTTTATGGTTTTCGTGCTAGTCGTCCCTATCACGCCATTGCCGGCATGAGAGTCTTTGTTCAATTTAGGAGGAGGATGAATGGAAAACTCCGGTCTAGGAGCATCAGGGATTTTTTCATAGAGCCTGTCAGACTGAGTATAGATCAAGTCTAGATATTGCACACAAGCAATGACTTGCTCTTCAGTGACGACCCCTCCCTTTTCCATATCTTCTGTGATAGAAGGTAATAATGACTTAATAAACCATTCAGCTAGGAGCTGATCAGGAACATATGTTTTTACCATTCTACGATGGCGTCGCCACTCATGAATATGATCATATATGTGAGTGGCCGTCATTTGCTTGAAATTGCTAAGAAGCTCTGTTCTTGTTTTGTACCTTATTGGTAACTGAAAATGGGTTAAAAAGGTTGTGGCAAGGGTGCTGAAGTTATTGAATGGAACTCTAGGAAATTCGATGTACCATTTTGCTGTTGGACCAGTTAACATTCGCTGAAAAAGGTGAAGCCTAATCAAATCATCATTGAGAGTGTTGTATGAATAGCATAGATGAAAGGTCATCACATGATTCGACGAGTCTTCATCCAGATTTCCATTAAATTTAGGGATATCTGATGGAAGTTTATGAGGAATTGCTGGCCACCAAGGGGCATAAGCAATTGGATCGTTTGTTCGCTGATTTAGATCTGGTAACTCAAAAGTCACCATGAAGGGAAATTGTTGATTCAGGTTCGGCAAAGCATACCCAGGATAAGATGGGATCACCTGAGCAGTGGGTCTTTGCATACTAGCATAATGTATTTGACGCTGATAACTTTCGTAAGGCTAATGGGCATAACCATTATGATATGATTGATGTTGACCGTTTTGAATATACGACTGCCCATTACCCACAAAGCTTTGCTGCTCAGGTCCTTGGTAAGCTTGTTGGAATTGCGGTTGTTGATATTGTGCTAGCCATGGTTGTGAAGCCATTTGCTGTTGTCCAATATTGGCTGTTTGACCAAGATGAGGGGTAATAGTACCCATCTGAACCTGGGTCACTCCAGTTAAGGAGCCACTAATCGGTGATTGTGGTTGCATCGTGGAGACAAGAGGCTGTTGTATTACGACCTGAGAGTCTTGAGGTTGGCATACGACAGGCAACGCTTGTACTTGCGACATCATCACAATAACCAGTGTAGTGGGGATATTCGACACAAGTAGGCTCTGCTGTATTGAGTATACAACTCTTGGCTGTTAAGGCAATACCGACACCCAACCACTGGATGTAATTCCAGCATGACCGGAAAACTGTTGTGAACTCTCATATGGTTGTTCTCCTAGAGGGAACAATGAAAGGGCATACTGCCCCCCATACAGCAACAATCCAGTGCTCAAAGGAAGGATTTGCCTTTGGGGACTGGGTTGCCCAAATTGATATTACTACGAAGGATCAATTTGCTGACACTCAACATAAGAGATTCCAGATATTATTCCAGACGAACAAACGGGAATAGTACGTACTATTGAAACAATCCCTCGATGCACTCCATCTAGAAATTGAGAGCTAGTTGGGACAGATGGTATACCAGCGAAAATTGTTGGAGTAGCAGGAAGAGGTTCTGCTACTGCTGTGTCAGATGACACAGTCCTAGATGTCGACGGTTTTTCAGACATATCTACTCTATCCAAGATATTTCCTATCGATTCTACATGAACTTGCGATGAAGGGAGACCAACTTATGATGAAGAAGGATATAGGGTGATCTCGACTCCAAAATTCAATGGAGTACTAGATGGAGGATCCTCCAGAATCTCTTCTATGGTAATCAATCCAAGTGGGAGAGGTAGACCGTCAGGTCTGTAAAATAGTTTTGGTGCCGAAGAAGGTATAGACTCTACAATGATAGTTGTTGGAGGGGTAACAACTTCTGAATCAGCTTTAGATGTAGCTGGTTTAGGAATATAAGCATTTCCTGTTACACTAGGATCAGTTCTAATGTCCTCTTGTGGCCACAGAACTTCTTCTGTAAAGGCAGGGGTATCAGAGATGGTTGGACTAACCTGGAGTCCTTAAGGATGTTGGAACATAAGTCCCAAGCAATCCAGGGGACTTTGACCCAGTTAAATGATTTTGCTTTGTCCGGAATAGTTTTGTTTTTGGAGTCAAAGAAGGTTGACTCATTAATCTCCACGAACGATGAGGTTTCGATTGATTTTCTTCCACGATTGCAGATTACTCGGTCAACTCAAAATAAGGGAAAAATGATTCCGAATTAAATGAATTTTAGACGCTTCGACACAAATTGCTTTTTCAATTTTTAAGGGTCAAGAAAAAACTAAAGATGACTCTAGTCGCCTTCGATTTTTAATGAGCCTAAAGTGACAAGTGATCAGATGGACCTTTTCCTTTAAGGAGTCTAAAAAGGAATGAAAGAGACTACTCTGGAAATCTAGACAGAGGGTTTACCAAACCAATCACAAAACTGCAGAATACTTTTTACGATACGGTGGTCAATCTTCCTGAATGCTGTGTTCAATGCATTGTGATCGATAAGGTGACAGACATGGCTTCCTAAGGATAAAGGATATAGCCTATTGTGGTCTCCCAATATATACTCGACGGTATGTGGGAGCACAAGTCCATACTGGGACTTGTCATCTCAAAGAGGAGGAATCACCCAACCTACAATGAAAGCGACAGTTACCAGGATTTATGACGTCGGAATACATCTCTAGCCTAGACTTCTAAATGTTGTGCGTTAGGTTCCAAAGCGTTTTTATGTTCATTGAATTTATTTTACAATTGATCTTTCTTAAGAAGTTTTCCTTTCAGGTTCACTGCGTGATGTAGATATACAATTCCTAAAATTTATTCTAAGATGATAAACAATCGTTTAATCTTCTTTTTGCAATGAAAATCCTAGCTACTAAGGAAAGAGAAGCTAGATTCTTTCCACATAGAGCAGAGAGCACACACTAGATGCATTGTCCTAAATCAAAATCAACAAGCAGTCTAAATGCAAATGCACCTGCATGTATTTGTTTTCGCTTTCTTAATGTGTCAATGACAAAAAGAATGCTAAGTAAAAATCTAAATCGTTTCAAGCGACAATACTGACATTTTCTTTTCAAAAGACGAAAGGAAGATAATGACGACACTTTGAGATTTTGAATTGAAACTTCTTTCGACATTTGAAAAACTATTAATTCAAATCAAATACAAGAGTAACAATGTAATCGACCGTCAAGAACAATAGGATTCTTTTCTTTGACTGAAAACGACACTTGCGACACTTCTAAATCAAAAGACGAAAGTTTGATTACGCTACTTCTTTGTAAAGGACAACCATAAATGGAGAACAATACATAAAAACATTTACAGTCCTTTGTACTATGGAGGCTGAATCATGCAAAGGAAGGGAGTTTCCACAGTGGTATATTGATCACAGATAGCAAAACTCCTTAATAAAGCTGAAGAGAGTGAACAAAAACAAAAATCTGGAAGCAGAAGAGGTCTTATATGATCATCACACCTGTAACACAGGGAAAGAGCGATGCATCCCACCTACTACACACGAGAGGTGCGATGCATCTAAATTCCCAAGAGGAGAAAGTGCGATGGTCCAGGGACGAGACTTCAACTTGGTTCTTGGTCACAGTTTGCAGCTTAGTTCAGGGATTTAGGTTGAGTTAATGATAGTCAGTAAATGCAAATCATAGAGCTGATCTAATGAGGCTACTTGAGCCACCACCAAGGCAATTAGAATGTTTGCAAATCAATTGTTTAGCTTATGAACAAAACCTGGAGATAGACTGAACCAACATTGATGTACTTTGAACTTGCATAGCAAATGTAGTTCGAAGGCTAGCTGGCTTGATTTCAGGCTCTGTCTATAAGTTTATAAAGAAAACAAATATAGATAACAAAACAAGCTATTCACTCCCCAACGGAGTTGCCATTTTGTTATTGCGAAATCTAGTGTCTATGAAAAGCTGCTAATCCCACTAAGACGGGTACCTATCTTAGAAACAACCAGATTAAAGTTACTTTTGTTTTCCTTTACGAGAAGTAGATAGGAGAGGAGCAAAGAATACCAACCTCAATATTTCACTCGGTTCCTTACTTGTTCCTTCTTCTCTTTGACAGATCTTTGTCACTCTTTCCTTGACCACTCCACTTCAAAGAGTACTTGTAAAGTCAAAGGATCATAATACCTTCAAAGTGCAGAGATCTACAATCATAAACAATACAGGACCAGATATATATTGACTACACAAATGCATATATTATTAGACATACAAGAATGTGGAGGAAAACTTGAATAGATTTATTGATGTAAAGATTAGAAGAGAGTATTACAACCCATTGATCTAACCTAGCATCATCCTCCCAGCATGAAAGCCCTTATTCACCTCATGAAAAGCTTAGATCACCCAACACTATGATATTCCTCCAGGAAACCAACAACACTTCCTTACAAGATACAAGATTCCAGCCTTTGGATATTTGGGATGAGGGATGCATATATAGATGATTGCAGGGGGGTGAGTCGGCTTCTGGGATTTTGATTAGTGTCCTCTCTTTGATAGTTCTTTATTCCACTTGGAGATTGATGATCTCTTACTCATCCCTGGGTGAATTCTGAGAGGCGAGTGTCACAGGAGAAGTTTTTGGAAGATTCCATGATCATCCACCTTACAAACTGTCTCTCCCATTTGTCTACTCTCACCCATTGCACCCTACAGAAGGGCTTTCCAGTATGCATCACACTTTTTGCATGTGGCAGGTGAGATGCATCGCACCCTTTGCACTGAGCAGTTTGTATGGTCTAGTTTTGACCAGTTCTGAGCAATTTTCTGTGGAGAACTTCTGGGAGATGATGTAATCAGCTGACCTTGTTCCTTTAGGGCATGAAACAAAACTTTTAGGGACTCAGATGCCCTTGGTTTATGGACATATGTGATTAGGGTTGTAGTGCCCAAATATGTCTATAGCATATAGTCACTGTCTTAGGTTATGCCAATAATGAGGGGAAACCTTCATCCACTTATTCAAGGTTCTCACCGTTTAGAGTTGAGTTGTAATATTTATTAATGTTAGCTTCTCACCGGGATATTAAGATATTGTTTTCCTGGGTCCTACACAATTTTACAAGATTATTTCAATATTTTTCTCTGCTCTATGGTTACTATAGTATTAACCCTAATAAGTTTGTTCGAATTTTTGGTTGGAGAGCATAAGAGTCGGTGACCACACAGGTAATCTTTAGGGTTTTCACAGGTTCCTTTTATAACGATTCTCTTTTATTTTATTGGAATAGGTTCTAGTTGGATGATGTCTCTTACCGAGATTAAACCCATATTTCCTTTGTCATTTTGTTTATGGGAATTGTAGAAATGGACATTGATCCCAAAAACATTTACTTGGAGTGTTACAACAATTTTATATGGTTAAGTTGCTGATTTTGTTCGACATGAGAGAATGAATTTTACATTTGTGAATTTTATTACTAGATAAAGACAATAATTTCTTTAATACCGAGTCGTGTAATTTTTATATTACTGATAAACATATCTAAGCCATGAAACATGTTTAATATATGTAATTTAGTCTCTTTTTAAAATGTTTTTCCTTTACTAAACTCATGGGTATTCGTTAATGTTTATGGGGTTTCGAACCCTTCGGTTTTAGTTATGAATACCATATTGTGTTTCAAATGGTTTTTACTATGAACAATTAACTTTTAATACGACTCTTCCCATTATTACAATTTCTATGAGGAATCCTTGTTTCAGCGTTTCGACTTGTTTATTAATGTTATAATCTGAAAGAAAAAATGGCATTTACTTTTTGATTTATGCATTAGCTTAATGTTGTATATAGATTCTTATTGTGAATTGCCTATTTCAAGTTTTCTTCGGCCTATCACACTAGTTTTAGCTTTCAACTTGCAATTTTAATTTACAATATTTGCATGCAACCCTGTTTACTATTTATTTATTATTTAATTTCAATTATCTATTCAGTATAGTATGAATATTATTCTTTCGCTGAGTGAGCGAGGCCTTTGTCCCTCTCAGACCCGATCTTCACCATTTTTAGCATATTATATTTATATAACTATTTTGAATAAGGACTATTCTGGATAGCAGACTTTTTTTTTTCCAATTGGAATTAACTTTTGTTCAACACAATCTTATACTTGAAAATATATTATTTAATTAAATTATTACCATTGTAGTATTAATATGTCTTTCTAATGCTTCTTCAACCACCTAGTCTAATTACAGTTTTCATTTATAGAAACAATCACCATCTCATTCAATCTCCCATGTTGTAATTTGTACCAAAATATTTATAGAAAGTATTTATACTACTTTAATTACAAAAAACATCTAACATTCCATTCAATAACCGTGTAACTCATGTTCTAAACTTTATAGAATATACTTATTCCCTAGAAATTACATAATAAATATAGGTTCTGGAGAAATAGAAAAACTTATTTGTTTAGGTTTAGGCTTTCAAGGAGTTCACAAAGGAGAAATACCACTCCTCTAAACCAAAGAGAATGGTAATCACCACTAGTTCTTCCCCCAAGCCAGTTTTCCACTTCCAGAAAAAGTGTTTCACAACGACCTAAAAAGGTATGTCCTAAGGAATCTTGGACTGTAACAAGTCTAGACTAGGAGCTCATAGACTCAATACATTTGATTTAGGGATTCCACTAGCCAACCAACTCAATAATACCATAATTGGAAACATCCTGCCTTCCATTAACAATGCCCTATTCAAAGTACTAGTTTCTTTCTCTCCCTTCTTAGTTGCCTCAGGTTTCCTCTCATACCCTCTTGGATTCTTCTCCCAACTGATATGATTTACATCTGGGGAAGGAAATAATTGTTGTCTAATTGTCTGGTAACTAAAAACATTTTCATTTAGTGTCTTTTCCCTGTAAATTATATGGCTTGCCATAACCAAATTTTAAATAAAATTAAAATAAACTTTAAATATTTAAATTTCCCACCAGGATTTCCAAATAGAACATGGATTACCAAGTCACTGCAGTAAAAGTAAATTAAGTATTTACTTTTGAATGAGGGGTATCACATCTCCCCCCCAACACCCCAAGCAAACATCGTCCTCGATTTTGTTTCTAGCCCTTCAAAACAAGCTAGGATATACTTCATGCATGAAATTTTCATCTTCTCAAGTTGCCTTTTTATGGGCTAAATTTCCTTCACTACACTTTAACTTAGGTGATAGCTCACTTCCATAGCATGATTTATTTCTGATTGAAAATACATAGAGGTTGGGCCAGAACTCTCCATCTGGTTTGACCTACATTCACAATCATCAAGGTTGTCATTAGTTTCCATCAATCATTATTTAAGAAATCTCTCTCTCTCTCTCTCTCTCTCTTTATATATATATATATAATCAATCATTTCAAATTCTATTACACAAACCATCAGTTTTTATTTATGTACCCAACAAGGATCATCAACATGCTTCTCAATAAGAGTTAGAAACATCATTGTAACTCATCAACAATAGCAATTAATCCTTTTACTTTCCCAATGGATATGCCAATTTCTAAGGACCCCGTCACGTGGTTCCACTATAAATTTCAGATCATGGAGTGCCAATTCCATTTGCACTACTTACATAGTAAATAATGTTGTAGAAGTCATTTATTTCTCTTTTTTCTTTTCTTTTTTATAATGGATAACAACTAGTGCATTATCATACTACATGGCACTATTATGATTTTATGTTAATTCAAATGTTTCATATCAATTATTCATGAATAAGTAGAGTTTAGGATAACTTCATTTTATTATCATATTCAAGATGGCTATATTGTTGTTTACATTGTCAAAGTAAATTAGTTATGCCCATCTTGGGTTGCTTTGTTATATTTTTTAACACAAAACCAAAAGTCCACTTTCTATAATTCCTTCAATTTTTTCCTCTTTTTCATACAATGTTACAAGTTGCTGATGTAAGTTTTATTCAAGTTCGCTTCCATGTACAGTCATCGAATTCCTCCCTTTTTGTGCTCGTGTGTGCATTAAATCTCTCACACTCACTATGTTACTCTAGTATAGTTATTTTTTAATATCTCATATTACAACATGTTATGCACTTCATCCATCAGTAAAATATTTTAATATAATTTCCATGTGAGATCCAGTGATATGTAATAAATAGTGCTTTTTCCCCAACATGGGAATTAACTAATTATGTTATCAAACTGCCCCCACAGTAATCATACTTATTATCATCATCACTTTTAAAAATTTAATATCAAGGAATATTTCCTTACCTTGTCCCTATGATGCAATGAAAGCAATGATTTTCTCTTTAGACATCATCATAATTCCATGATATCAAATATGCCACAACAAAACATTAACATTACAACAAATCCCTGTGATTAGCTCCCTTTTTTGCTTCCAAGGACTATTTTAGTGTATTTTTCTCCAATTTTTTGAAAAATTCAGCGCTATTTATCGGTATGGCACAATATTTAGCATTTCTTTCACTGACCAAAACATTTAGGTGCTAATTCTGGAAATAATAGTGTTGGAAATATCGATGCAAATAACACCAAAAATAGCGTCAGAAGTTAGCACCGGGAGTAGCACCTTAAATAGCATCAGAAATTAGCACCGCGTGTAGCATCATAAATAGCATCATAAATAGTGCCTTCAATTTTCCCAAAAATAGTGTCAGTGATAGCATTAGGTTTAGCTCCTTCTTTTTCACCTACAATACCTCCTTGGTTAGCTCCCTTTTTAACCCCATAATTAGCGTTGGATGTGCCTAAATAATTAATTAATTAATTTATTAGGGGTTAAATGGATAGGGGATTTGAGGATTATGGCGTTTAGGGATGTAGGATATAGGGATTAAGGGTTAGGGAATTAGGGGATAGGGTTTAAGGGATTAAGGGTCAAGAGCTAAGGAATTTGGTGCTTACGGGTTAGGTAGTTTAATGGTTAATGGCTATGTTGTTTCAGATTTGGATGGTCTGTCAATGCTCATTGTTACAAGATTACATTTTAGTTCCTTTATTGATTTAAATTAGTTAAGCTTATGAGATATGTTTTTGTCACACAAAAAATTTCTTAAGTACATGTTGCCTTTCCTAATCAGATCAATTCTAGGAAATCCAATTATTCTTCCAATCAATACCTAACTCACCCATCCATAATACTCCATGATTATAGAATTCTAACACCATTACATTTCAAAATTAAATCGATGTAACCACTAGCATTAGTAATAATACTCCATCATTATTACTTTTATTTCTTTATTATTCATGTTGTTACATCTAGAGATCAGTGAAATCATTTGGAAACTCGTTTTGATTTAAAAGATTTGAATTGGTAATAAGTAGGAGTAACTATCAATAATTCCAACACCTTGAAATTTTCCCATGAGCAATCATCTATGTGTGATGAGGAAACTCTATAACAAGTTCCTAACATTATTAAGTAGGTGTGCTTGTGAGCAGCTATAGGTGGAGATATGGTTAGACATGAACCTGACTATGTTAATGTGTTGTTACAACATCTGGAAGCATTGAAATTTTTTTGAAGGGTTCGATGGCTGATTTATTTTGAAAAACTATTGGGTTTCAGTGAATTGGTCACTTTATAATTTTCCCACGCCATAGTTGAAACAACACTCTGTGATTAGGGGCTTCATAATTTCTATTATAGAAGATGTTATTCTAAAAGTGATAAGGCTTCCTTGGACAAGAGCATGATGGTTCTCAAGGAAAGTTTCCAATCTTGAAGCTAAGGCCATATTCTTATAGGAGGGAGAAGAATTGATGCCGAAGCACAAGGGTTTTGATAGAACATCTCTTACTCGCCCCTAGGAAGATGTAGCCCTCTTCATCCAAAAATTCATACCTCTGGGGTTGTTTTGTGATTATTTTCAATTATCACTTTCAATTGTTGGTGCAACTAATGAGAGGGTGGTTGATTAATTTACCATACTACTTGCTGAAGTCATTCAACACATGGCAGAGGCTATCAAAGGGTAAAAACATCCAAAAAATTATGTCACTAACCATGCGCTCATTAAATTAATCAGCATGCATTCATTATAGAGACAAGGGAACTCCTCGCATGCTTTGATAGTGAGAACAATGTAAACTTTGAAACAGAACTATAAACTCAAAACAGGAACTCTGGCAAAAAAACCCCATAAAAACATAAAAAACTATGCTAAAAACGAAAAGTGTTGATGCTGGAATAATACCTTTTTTCTTCTAGGGTAGAATTTCAACATGTTTTCAAAATAGTAGTGAAAACGAATTTTTTGTGCAAAAAATGTCCAAAACACACCCTCAAAATGAAAAGTGTTGATGTTCGAATAACACATATTTTTTCAATGGTAAATTTTGTGCAAAAAACACTCTGAAAACAATAAGTATTGACGCTGGGATAACAATTTTTTTCAAGGGTAAAATTTCAATATTTCGAAATAATGGCGTAAAATATTTTATCGTGACCTTGAAAAACATTAAAATTTGAAAAGAATAATGAAA
>APFE030259817.1:51256-69563 GCA_000404065.3 Pinus taeda
CAAAGGAAGTCAAAATTCCAATGGGAAAAAGAAAGGACGAGGTAAGAAAAAGAACCAGGATGGGAAGCCTGATGAAAATAAATCTGGCAATAATGCTGGTGGAGGTAGAAATGAGTCAAAAACGAAAGTCAAGTTTCCATGCAAGTTGTGTAGTGGAGACCATTTAATTCATATTTGCCCCAAGATTGAAGACGCTTAGCGCTTGTTAGGGCAGCAAGGGACTTCTAGTTCCCAAGCTGTGTTGACCAACCCTTTTCCCCAAGGGCAGCAACTTCTTGCTGGCACGAGTTCAAACCCTGGAACCTCCACAAGGGGCAACCAGGAAGGGGAAAAATCATCGAATGTTTTCATGATGGGTTCTAACGTCCATGTGGCTACTCGTTCACGTGATTATGGTGAAGCTGAAACTTCCAAGGACAAGGCTGTTCCCGGAAGTACCGACCTTCATATCGAGCGACCCCCTGTTGAGACTATACCACGGATACCGAAAGGTTCTGCTAAATGCGCGACTATTAATCCTAATGCTAGGACTGCCCAGAATTACTCCATTGTGGAGGATTTGGCTCAGAGTCCGTGCACTATGTCCGCTTTAGAGGTTCTCTAGTCATGTCCGGCTCAGAGAAGTGCTTTACTTTCCGTGATTGGAGCAGTTGATCCAACTAATTCTTTAGTGCTCACTTTCGACATGTTAAATGTCAAAAAGCGACTCCCTCATCGTATGGATTTTCAAATAAAGTCTACATACCAGAAAATTAGCATTTTTCGTACCGTTATTGATGAAGGGCTTCCATGTGCATCATGTCGATGTCATGTTGGAAGGCTATTGGATCGCCTTCGGCTGTTCCTTCACCTACTGTCTTGACTGCATTTGATGGTCATTCTCATAAGCCGCATGGGATTATCCCGGCCCTTCCTATATGTGTTGGGGGGAAGGTCGTTAATATTGAAGTAGAAGTCGTAGATGCTAACCTAGACTACAATATCCTCTTAGGAAGGAACTGGGTATACGAAATGGATGCCTTTTTTTTTACTCTATTTCGTGTCATTTGCTTTCCTCATGAGGGGAAATCGTGAAGGTTGATCAATTGGATTATTGTCCAGTTGATCCTCAAGAAAACTCTGACTCTACTATTCCTTTAGTGGATAACCCTCGTCCTCCTCCTGAGAATTTAGGAGTAGGGATGTATTCCTTGTTGATGGGTACTTTTGAGTTTCCCTCTCCTATCACTAAAATCAATGCCGTTTCATCATCTAAGGTGTCTCCTCAAGAAGAGTTCTTCCGAACTCATTATTTTTCAGACCCTTGGACCTTGCCTTCACCTATGACCACATTAGTTGAAGGACAATGGAATGGAATGGCATTTCCTATATCTGTAGCTAAGCTTAGATATCAATCTATCGTCAACTTTGCAGACGACCATTCTATTCCTTTTTCCAAAGAGGAGTTAGATGGCGATGTGGCCCCGGCTTGGAGCCTTGATTCTACCTCTGCTTTGGACTGCTTAGATTTAGTTTTACCTTCGGAAGAAGCAATTCTTGAAGAAATGTTGGGTATAGATCGACCTTGGGAATATTTACACCATCATTCATACTTTCTTCCTCCATTGCGAGAGGTAGAATCTAGATTCTCCGAGTTTTGTACTGGTGATGTTTGTACGGTGTCAAATCCTTTAGCTCCAGCACACGTTCATTTGGCTGAAAACTTTTAATGTGGCTTGATTAACTGTTAGGTAAAGGATTTCCCAACCTAGGTGATTAAAAGTGTCGTGTTCAAGAGTGATGGAAAGTTTTTCAAACACAAAGTACAACAAACAGGTTCATTTTTCTCTTTTTGCCCCCACCATTTCTGGCAAGTACCTCTTTATTTTTGACAAGCTTGAGGAGGATAACATTTGCTTGGTTATAAGCTCATCCTTCGGATGAGTCTAACTTAGTTTATATTCAAACCCTAAGAAGGAGTGGTTCATTCTTGTTTGTAATTGAACAGGTCCTTTACTGTTAAATTTTAACTTGTCCAGTATAGGAGAAACTCGACATTTTTCAATTTTAGGGAGTCAGAAGAAAAACTTAAGAAAACTCCCTGGTTGTCCCTTTTCGTAAATTTGTGTCTCCCAAGCCCGAAAAAGTATAAAATAATACTTGAGAGAACTGCTTGATCATTACAATCAAGGAGTACTTTTCATAATTAGTGCTTTCAATCTGAAAAAAGTAAAAAAGCGATCGAAAATACGTCGTTTTATTACCAATATCGAACTCGAAATGGAAAAAGTCCGGCAATATTTTCATGTTTATACGGTCAGAAAAGAGTTGTAAGGGGACCATCTTTTTAATTCTGTTTTAACGAGTCTAAAATAAAAAGTTGGAAATCTTTTCATATTTTATGAGTCAGAAAAGAGCTTAAAGAGGACTCCTATGTGTTTTTCATTGAAAATGACCAATTTTTCTTGAATACCCAATATTATGCACAAAAACTAGAAACATTACTCATATCTGTTTTAAAAATAATAAAAATGTACCAAAAGTGACCTTTTCAAAGTAAAAAATAAATAAATTAAATTTCTTTATTCAAAAAATCTTATAAAAAGGGCTTTTACAAGTTCATTTTCACCGTTTGGCTTTGGAGTAAAAAGTAAGAGCTTTTGGTAAGAAAACTTCCTATGGAGATTGCGGAAAATCCGATCACTAGAATCGAGAACCGCCTTCTCCAGGTAATCCACATCGTCCTTGGCTTGCATTTCATCCATTTAAAATTTTGTTTTAGGCTTTAAAAATTGATTTTTAGAGGAAAATTTGGGCAAAAAATCACCCGCGGCAGTTGCGCAGGTGCGCCATGTGGCTCCTGCGCAATCCGATTTTTCTGTGCACCGGGAAAAGTCGGGGTGTTGCACCTGTCCTTAAGGAGAAGTGTGCAACTATGCACTGTCTCTAAAAGGATGGGTGCGAACCCCACGGAACACGGATTTAAAACCCTAAATTCTTCATTTTTGCCCCATAGATTTTGAATTGAAATGTTCTAAACCACCTATTTTGCAATGTAGGTACACAAGATGCTTGTTTGGTGGGAAAGAGAGCACGAAGATGTGGATCAAGCCGCATTACTCCATCCACCTTCATTACAGGCATTGAGAGCATGCATGCTATTTAAATTTTGGACCATACCTTGCATGAGGGCACAGGTAGACTTTCTGTAATGGTTGGTAGACAGGTGGAGCACGCAGGACCAATGCTTCATTATTGGTGGCAACCAGCTCGAAATCGAGCCAGAAGACATATACTTCTTGACTGGCTTGCCCAAGAGAGGCGAGGAATTATCTTTGTTCGAATTTAGGCCAGGTGGCCAATTTGTCTCTAGGCTTCGACTAGAGTTTTGTAATAACCAAACTACGGACAAACGGATAGATGTTAAAACTATCTCCCATCCTGAACTAAAAGTGATCACCTTTACTGTTACTAGACTCTGTGGGAGCGCAGCATTGCATCTAGCTACCGGTTCTCAAATGCGCATGGCAGTAGACTGCTTCCGAGGCACCATCTTCAACTGGTGCAATACTGTTTTGGCCAATGTGAAGGGCCAATTGACTAGGGCAAAGAATGGAAAAATGAAGAACTTTGGATATGGTTATTTAGTTGTGAGCTTTGCCCTAGAGAGGGTACCTATGCTAGTTCCACAACAACTTAATATTGAGGCTAGTCATGGTCCGTCATCCTGAGGAGGGCACTAAGGTTGTTCGATTCACACTCGAGTATTTTCGTTGGTTAGATAACCAACTCTTTGTGATTCAGGATTTTCCATACGCTGGGATGGATTATCGTGGTGATGCCAACATGGCTATTCCACTAGGAGAGCAATGGGATGATATAGGTAAAAATTGTTTTCAAAATTTGAATTATATATATATATATATATATATTTTGTTTTTAAATCGTCCCAAAGCTAATAGTAAAAAGTTTTTTAAATGAAGGTGTGGGTCCACAATGATCATCTGCTCTCTAGCCTTTTGATCAAAGACATCCAGCTGCCGCAACACTGGCCCCACAAGACCAATCAACAGAGACCTTGGCTGAATTGGAAGGTCATCTAGAGCGCTTGACAGCAAATATTCCAGAGAGCAGCATAGATGACACTCCCCTAAGGCTACAGCGCTATGTGATTGGGGTCCCAGGAACTTTTAGGAGGTTCCTTTGTAGGGTAGCCCGAGCAGTGGTGTCTTATCGTGATCATCACCAGTGATAGGATGATTGCCTTGTAGACTCATTTTTGGACTTTTTGTGCTATCATTTTTGCCGATCATAAGGTGTTTTGCAACCTATGATCGAAGACGATGTATATTTTGACACACTCCTATGCTATGCTATATTACTATTATTGGTTATCTAGCAAAACATGTTATGGGATGTTTTTAAATTTACTGTTTGATTTAATGCAAATGTCTATTTAACATTCGAGAAGCAACTGCATCTCCTAATGTATTTAAAGATCTTGCAATGTGTTGATATTTGATGTAACCAAATTCTCGTTCGAAGAGACGAACTCTCAAAAAGAATTGTAATAACACTGGATTTCTAATGGCATAAACTCTATTAAGTTGTAATGCAACGAGTCCCGAATCTAATCTAACAATCAAACTCCAAATTCCAAATGAAATGGATTCAGATAATAATTCAATCACTATATTGTATTTTGCAATGTTGTTCGTTGTTTGACCGAGGCTTACCCCATGCATAGATACTAACTCGTTAGAGGGCGAATAGATAACCCAAGCTGCGGAAGAGATGTTCCGTGTACTACGACAAGCGCCATCATCAAAACCAATGTATGTTTGGAGAGGCGTCGACATCTGCGATATCAAGAGTAAAATCAAGATAAGCAGGAAAAATGATGAAAAACACTCTCTGAAGTAAAGCACGCATTCCTAATCTAAAAACACACCAAACTTTTAAGCATAATATCGCTTTAGATAAAGCCCATTCCTAGGTTTACCTAAAGAGACACCGTCAAAATCTTGTAATTCATAGGCCCCTTTTGCCAGCTTTTGCTTGACAATATACAGACCATGCCACATGGGTACAAATTTGCCAGCCCCTAGCTTATCGTTTGCTTGATTGTAAAGTAAGACTAGGTTTCCTTCCAAAAAATTTTGGGGTGTAACATTCCGATCATACTGAGCTTTAATTCTTTTGGCATGAGTTTCGATAGCTAATGCAGCATTACGTCGATTCTCATCTAATTGAGCTAAGTATAATAAACATTTTTCCTCTTCGGAAGTGGTTTGTAATAATTCTACGACAATTTGTAATGATGGGATTTCACATTCAATGGGTAATACTGCCTCTAAACCGTAAACCAGTTGAAAGGGAGTAAAACTTGTTGATGTTTTGACTGAGGTTCGATACGCCTAAAGCGTTGAAAATAACATGTTATGCCAATTCAACCTATGAATCCCAATGATTCGTCAGATCATGGTGACTAGAACTTTGTTGATTGCTTTAACCAGACCATTTGCCTGTGGGTAATATGGAGTGGAACTATCGTTACGCAGGCCAAGCTGATTTGTTAGTTCAGTCATTATGATGTTTCGAAAATGACTCCCATGGTCAGTGATAATCGCTTGAGGAACACCAAACCTAACAATGATATGATTGAAAATGAAAATCGCAGCAGTTTTTCCATCTCTCGAAAATGTAGGCATCACCTCGGCCCACTTGGTAAAATAGCCTACCGCAAGGATGATATACGCATGCCCCCTAGCCGAGTGAGGGTTACATGTAATAAAATCGATACCCCATTTTGCAAATGGACCAACGAAAATTATAGGGTTGAGAGGAGCAGGTGGAGCGCGCATCTTATGATCAAATATTTGGCAATTGTGGCATTTCTGGAATACAGTGATACAATCTTTGAATAAGGACGGCCAAAAATAGCCAGCGTGCAAAATCTTTTAGGCTATGGCATACCCAGACATATGACCGCTACACACTCCAGAGTGACAGTCATTAAGAACCTTTTCAGCCTCGTCATGAGTAAGACAACGACGGAAAATAGAATCCACCCCATGACGATAAAGAGTATCTCCAATAATAGTGTAAGGTTGGGATTGGAAGCGTATTTTCCACTGCTGAGATCATGAAATGTCAGGCTGAAAAGATTGGGTCTGGAGATAGACAATGATATCTCCATACCATGGATCAATAGTGCTGATAAGGAACAAGGATTCGTCTGCAATGGGTTCTTCCGCCACATGTTCGGTATCAGCACGAGGGAAGTCACACATCAATTCCAAAAAAACCAAACACTTCTTTGACTTGGCCTTTTAAAATCCCAAGTCAAATTCCTACACGATAACAATCCATTTGGAATACTTGCCCCCTAGCAATTGTTTAGTCAAAAGGCATTGCATAGGGTTACAGTCAGAAATGACCGTGGTTTTGCGTAACAAAATGTAATGAAGAAATCATTGAATAACTTTTACTGCTACCAAGGCCAGCTTCTCCACATGTGAATATTTTAACTCAGTCAGAGTCAGAGTCTGGCTAAGATAATAGATCACATGTTCACTTTCAATTTCATCCTCTTGAACTAAAACCATCCCTATGGTGGAATGGGAACTGGCGAGGTACAAGAAGTAATCCTGTTTGTAGTTGGGAGGATGCAATAATGGCACACGGTTCAATGCTTGTTTAAGTGTATCGAAAGATTTGTCAGCTATCTCATCCCAAAATAATGGAGTGTTCTGTTTCAACAACCAGGTAAAACCTTTTGTAATCTCGGCATAGTTAGGAATGAAACAACGTAAAAAGTTTGCTTTCCCTTGCAAACTCTGGAGTAGGCGAAGAGTCGAAGGAGGTGGTAACTTGACGATGGCTTCGAACTTCGAAGGATCGACATGAATGTCGGCTTTGGATACAACAAATCCCAGTAAATGACCCGTTTCTATACAGAAAACACACTTGTGCGGATTCAGCCTAATCCGATAATGCCTACATCTCATAAAAATTGCTCGTAAATGAATGAGATGGTCGACTCTACGTAAAGAATGGGTAGGTAAATCATCAAGATAAGGATGCACAATGTGCTTGATGTCATGAAATGCATAAGATATAGCCCTTTGAAAAGTTGCTCCGGCATTCTTCAATCCAAAAGGTAACTTGCAATAAGCAAATGTCTCCCATGGAAGATGAATGTCGTTTTGGTTGATCGGCAGGTAGAATGTTAATTTGATTGTAACCGGAAAAACCATCCATAAAGGAGAAAGTTTCACTGCCGCCACAATCATCGATAATTTGATCGATATATGGTGTTAGATAATTGTCCTTGGGACAAGCACAATTGATATCCCTATAGTCAATACATATTCTTATTGTCCCTTGTTTTTTAGTAACCAGAACAATATTCGATACCCAGTATGTTAAAGGAATTGGATAAATGAAACCTGCTTTAAGTAATTTCTCAACTTCTGTTTTGATGGCAACAGCTTTTTGTGGGTGTATCTGATGCAAACATTGCCGGATGGGTTTAGCATCCAGGTAAGTTTTGATCTCATGAACAACAATTGAAGGATCAATTCCTGGCATTTCCTCATAAGACCAGGCAAGCACGTCATGGAATTCTTGAAATAGGGCTTTATATGTTTTGACTTCAATGTCCGTACAAGAAGCACCTATGTGAATGTTTTCAACAATCCCAGGTTTGACTGAAATGTTGATAGGAACCGTCTGAGAAATATTTGCTAAATTTTGATCAGAATCAGGATATTTCAATGGATTCTGCAGCTCTTTGACATATTCAACAGCAAAAATAGATGAAAAATCATTCTCAAAATGATTATTCTCAGGTAGAAACGAAGATTGATGATGAAGATCTTCCCATGGTAACACATCAACAGACAAAAGTTCCTGAATTCGCTCATCGGTGTGAACAATTTCATAAAAGGTTATTGAATCTGAGGTTGATATTGAAAGTGATTCTCCATGGATCACATTCACTAGATCAAGATTTGTTGAACTTGAGTCGGAAAACGACTGTACAGCCTAATAAGCAACTTCAAAGGGACTCAAAGGCATGGCATCACCAAAAGAGTCCACCTCGGAATCGAATGGAACGATCCAAGGATCATCAAGAACAATGGATTCTGATGAAAGCATATGAATAGTCGCGAAAGGAGATGGTATGTTGGGAGGAGGAAATGAAAAAGTTCCGAGTAAACCAGAATCTTTAACTAATCCTACCCCAACATCCTTATAAGGGATAGTGGTTTTACCAAGATGTTGAATACTCTTAGCAGAGGATGGGTCGGATGAAAAGTAAGTTAACTGATCTATTGTAATGATCTTTCCATTATTTTGAAACTTAATAATCCGAAAGACTGATGAAACAACAGCAGTCATGGCATAAGACCAGCTACAACCCGAAAGAAGGTTGTAATCTAGAGGGGCATCAACCACTTCCACATCTAGATTAACAATTTTTCCTTCAACCCCTATAGGTAAGTCCTGCAAAATGCCATAAGGATGAAACCCTCGGCCATGAAAAACCTTCAGAATCATCGGGGATTGATTAAGTGTAGGAGAGCCAAGGGCTTTCCAACACTGTATCGACATAATACACGTTGAAGCTCCCTCATAAATCACAGTCCTAAAGCAAGGTTTGCTTTTGACTAACACTGGAATCTGGAAAGCCATTTGATGAGGTAAACGAGGTGTACTATTTTCTAAATCGAAGACTATGAGGTTTGAGTCCTGAAGATAAACAACTCCTATAGCCGACAATAGCAATTTACGTTGTGCTGGACAGGATTGTAGCACCTCCAAAGTCGACATTGCTGAAGGGGAAATGGCTAAATCTTCAACAATGTTATAATTATGAGCAGCTCTCGCATGTGGATTGAAAGCTGACTTTCAAAGTATACCCTTAGCAGGTGGTTTGATTACTAAGTCTGGATTAGGTTTCTCGATCTGTAGTGGATCGAAACCAGACAGAGCTGAGGTTGATGGATTGGAATTAGAAGATTTCGCTTCCTTACCACCAATAGGACTCTTACTTCCATAATCTTGCGATCGTGTCACAATCCTTACATGGGACATCATCATTATGGGCTCTTTCGAGGCACTAGAGGAAGAACATATCATCTTACTATCTTGACTCGGAAAAGGATCTTTCAAAATAGCAGGTGTTTGAAAACCTTTGACGACTTTTGCAACCTCAGCACGATGTGGACAATCTCTTGTAAAATTCTTCTCATCGCAGATGAGACAAGGATAGCGAGGTTTACGTTTCTCATCAATAGATTCAAGGATAGTAGTAGGCTGGACAAGTTGCTGGGGTGAACCAGAAATCAAAGGCTGTCCAGATTGAGATGACAACTGCACACTGGGTTGTGAAGTCTGTTGATCCCAGACCATGTTCATTCCGGGGTATGGACCCATAACAGGTTGAGCATATTGAGGGCCAAAACTAGGTTGAGTGTAAGGTTGATAATTATACGGTACATTTCCCGTTCCTTGAACAAATGATTGACCTGAAGGTGGTTGGAAACCTTGAGGTTGATATTGACCTTGAGGGTTGTACTGACCTTCAGGTTGGTACTGACCTTGCAGCTGGTACTAACCTTGCGGTTGGTACTGACCTTGAGGCACATATTGAAACTAAGGTTGACCTCGAGGTACGTATTGGTACTAGGGTTGACCTTGAGGAAAACACTGTCCCGTAGGGATGTACTGTCCTTGAGGTTGCCCCCCAGGCGGTATTTGAGTACCTTGCCGCTGCCACCGAGGGGGTATTGAACTACCTTGAGGTTGCGGGGTTAGGAGTAGTACGAGACATCATAAGAATCTCTTCGACACTTAATGGTTTAGTTCTGCTATTACCAGGAGATACTACATATTCGATGGGTTGAGGAGATGCTCCTGAAAATGTACCAGATAAAGACTGATACCCAGGAGGAATATAAGAACCGCCATGTAAAAACGTTTCTGGCGTCTGAGAAAACAAGGATGATTGTCTCGACATATTCAAAGGAGGATAATAACCTCTGGGTGTTGGATGGAAAGGAAATCAAGGTGGTGAAGACGCGAGACCTGGATTTTCTAAAAAGTTGGTCAACGAAATATACCAAGCGTCACCTCTAATGGGATTGTAGAAAATGGAGTCACGCTAATGGGATTGTTGATTTTCAGGGATGCTTATACCTTCGTTCGGACTGACAAGTTCTTCTATGGAAATGAGTCCAAAAGGAAGATTCTGGGTAATGATAGTTTCTACCCTGGGTGAACTAGGATCACTAGAAACAAGAGAAGCAAATCCCGAAGATGGAGTAGCAGTAGGTTCAGTTTCAGGTTCAGAGATTTCAGGTTCTTTGGCTAATGAACTAGTAGGAGTAATACTACCAGTAACTTCGGAAAATGAAATCGGTTCAGAAATATGTTCTGTTGCTTGAACTAGATGATCAGGATGTATGATTAACGAAGACTCTCTGGCCTCCGGTGACCCAACTCTACTTTCACTAGGTGTGACAAGAGCTCGCAGCCCTTTAAGTTGACTTGGTGTAAATTCGGGAGGCTGTCCCCGAAGTCAATGGGATTGCCTCGGTAATTCAGCCATGATTAATTATTTAATTACCTCACACGAAAACAAAGAAAATCTCAAGAAAACCACCTAAAGTCTCTAAGGAACTAAACAATTTGAAGCTCATGCCTAATAAATCTAGGAGATCAAACCACACACAAATAGTATCTTTCCAGATCGAAAACACTAGTTGGTGATGAAATCCAACATCGCAGAAATCAATACGGAAATGGCGGTTGGAACAATTACCCTGACAACCTGCTTAATGAAACAGACTGGCACAAGTTTCTTCACTATAACCGTCTCGAGTGAGGATAACCCCCCAAAGAGTCTAAGTGAGTTTAGTCAACGTTTTCTCCAGGTACAGTGGGATGTTCCCTCCACCGTCACCTAGAAAATAATCCTAAAAATTATTGCCACTAAGGTCACCAACGGAAACAAATATACCTGATACAATAGTCTACGATCCGATACGCACGCAAGGGCAGAGTAACAAGCTCAATCCCCTTGAAGGATCCTTGACATAATCCAAGCTTTACCAAAAAGTGACCCCAGGCTCCTCGATAATGGTCAATCCAAGGTTTAGTGTTTTTAATACATGAATATCTTCCATTGTTTCCAATGAGGAAGGATTGATTCCCACAGTGGTTCAGATATGAACTCGTGCTTCTCCTTTAAGAGGAGCTTTCCTAGAGCATAGATGTAACAATTGGAATTTCTCCCTACTGCAAGATTGACTACTTGTTTTTTGTTTAAACTATCTTGGAGAGTTAATTACTCCCTAGTCCAAGATAGTAGCCTAAGCGATGTTGGTGAAAAGAGCCCTAGAAAATAAAAAGATTGCTAGATGGATTTTAATTAAGCGTTAATTTTATTGGTTGTTTCTTAATTCAATGGGTGTGGAGATGAAACTTTATGGTGTGAAGACTCGACTCCAAAACACTAAAAAAATGCACCTAAGATGATAACAATTCATTTTCCTTTTCAATGAATTTCTAGCTAAGGAAGAGTTGAAAATACAATGCTTTTAAAATCGAATCTTTCTCTCAACATACAACTGAAAGGAAAACTTTTTGTCTTTTTCAAAGAACTTTAAAAAACGAGACTACTAATCACACTCACGAAAAATCCCTTTGCTTTTCAATAATAAAAAACTACAAGAAAAAACAACTCTTTCAAGGGAGCTTTTAAGATTTCTAGAAAAACTTGAAAAATGATTCAAAACAAATTTTTCTACAAGATTCTATAATTTCTATGAAAAACTCAAAACTATAATCTAATCTTGAGATCTAAACGAAAATGGATTGAAAAGAAACTTGAAATGTTTTTGAGGATGCTTAACTTAGTTTCTCAGCTAACTAAGGATCAATTTGTTCATCCCAACAAACCAATCACAAACACCCAATTATGTTTTAATAAAAAATGAAATTCGAAACTTTTAATCAAGTTTAATCAAAGTTTTGCAAAAATGAAAAATGGGATCTAGCTCTCTTCAAGGATAGATTTCATAAACTAGTCAAACTCAGCAAGAAGACTAGAGAGACCAGGGTGATCTAAGGCTCTAAGGCTTCTGACCTCTGAGCTATTACAAATACCAAGAAAAAATCAATCCAACAGGCAAAACTTCTAGAAAATCACTTCAAATGAGAATGCAAATGAAAACTAACTCACAAGGAACTTTTATCAAGACAAGTGCAGATCTAGGCATAAACTAAGAACTATGGACAAAAACTAAACCTAATTGGGCGGATGGATCTTAGGTTTTTCAAACTTTTGACAGGGTTCGTAGGCTCCCAGTAGAACCAGGTGCGGTACCGCTCTGTGTTATAGTGTAACAGTACAGACAGGTCCGCACTGTACCTAACGTAGAAGGTGCGGTCCTCTTCCAAAGATCCGAAAAATAAAAATCAAACCAGGATCTAACAAGTACCCAATCCCACACACATCAAGGTAAAATCAGAAACCAAAACTTAAGTTTCTCAAGTCAAAGCAAAGACAAATCAAAAGCCAAACCAAACCAGTAGCAAGTGGAGTCGCCAATTTGTTGGCCGGATAAATCATTCTTGCAGACAAGGCCGATCTCCCTAGTATCGAATGATATCTAGCAACAAGAAGCACAAACAAATCTACTTTTCTCTAAACATGTTTCAATTGATAAATGAAAACTAAGAGGTGTAACAGACCCTACCTCAGTCCAACGCTTGTTTGTGGCAGCTTTGTTTCAAAAGCTTCAAGCAATTCCTTTTTAATAACCTGCATACACAAACAAACACACATCAAAGCACACCTGCATAGATACTGTGATAAAACATGTTCGTTATGAAGATCAAGGAGCTCATAAAATAAACCATTAGAGACAGTTCATTGAGAAAAAAAAAACTTGATTGTATTAACTTTATGAATAAAAGAACCTTACAACCTTTGCTTTGATGTTGCACAAGCTCTTTCCAGGGTCCAGCAGGAGTCCCCTCTACTTTGACAAGCCTCACTCACTTTCCAAATGAAATGAAAGGTATGTGATCTCTCCTCTCACAAGCTCAAAAAGGAAGTCTAATTTTTAGTAGCATTTACCCTCAAGAATCTTCAACTTTCAACCTCCCCTACAACCAGCCCAATGCCTGAATTTATAGTGCAAATGGAGGAAGTTGTAGGTCACCATTGAAGGGATAAGTTCCTCCTTCAATGGGATAAGCACCTCATATCATGGAGTTAGCTCCCTTAGTTATGGAATGGATGAACCAAGGTGGAGCGGACTTGCCATCGTAATATTCCTTCTAGAAGCATCCATAAGTGACCCAAGATGATTTTTTAAGAATGAACTCATGCCCTTTTAACTTTTACAGGGGTTCGAACCCATCACTTAACAGACAGAGTGGTCAGGTTCGCAGGGGACATGACTATTGGGTGCAGCACCATAGGAAATGCTAGGAGAAAGTGCGAAACTAGGATTTAAGATATTTTTAAGGTATTTCTCCCATTTTCAAGGCTTGACATGAAGAGATAAGGTCTAAGACTTGCAAAGGAGGTATATATGAGTGTTGATGGACTCACACAAACTGTAGAAAGTCATGGTGACAATTTATTGTGTAACAATATGAAGTCTCAATAGAGAACCTATTGATTGTAGCGGAAAGGGTACTAGTAAAATTGTAATAAATTTGTTCAATGTTGTTACTATTAGTGAGGGAGCCTAAATCCATTTCTAAATTCCTAATGAAAAGGTCGACATTACTTCTATCGAAGAGAGTGTGTCTTTTTCTTTCACTAGTCTCCTGGATGTGGCTAGTATGCATAGCATGATTGAGGGTTAAAGAAAAAGGCATGTGGTCATATTAAGGATCGTAACCATTAAATAGCTCAAAGTTTGTAATATGGTTGAGGACATGGGTGTTAGAAATCGTATAGTCCACAACACTACTACCCAGCCCATGGAAGCATGTAATTTAGCTAGAGGAAGGCCACTTGTTAATACCATTATAAATAATAAGTTCCCAGGAAATATAAAGCTTGAGGAGATCAATGACGAATAAGTTCTTGATTATCTCTTCAGAACTTCTCTTGAATCTATTAGCTAAGTTACCATCTTCGCCAAGCCACAAGGGGTCGGTGTTAGAGTTGTTACTTAACATAATATCTTCATTAGTAGCAGTTCTAGCATTGAAGTCCCCAAGCAAAAGGATATTACCTTCATTCCTTAGATTGCGGATTTATTTTTCTATGGTATTGGAAGGAAAATTCTTATCCAATTCATTTTTGTTATAGGATGTAGAGTTGATAGGAGTGAAATAGAAAATTGCAAGAAAAAATCTACTGGTGGTAGAATCAGAGATCTTGATCCAAATATACTGATTGAAGGGGCCGACTATAAAGTAGGATGTTAGAAGAAAACATTTTCGTTATAAAAGAATCTATACCACCAAGACCCCTCTGGGTGGATTTCTTATTCCAAGATGACAAAATAATGAACCCATCAAAGTAAGGGACCCTAGATTTCTCATGACCATAAGTTTCAACTAAAAGAATAAGAACAATATCAATCAGGATCCAACTTAACATAGGACCTTTACACCATGGAAAACCATGGAAATTCTAGAACAAGATCCAAAGTGATTCTATTCACTATTTATCACTTGTATTTTAGACTCTATCTCTAATAATAAATTTCTTATTCCTAATGATTTACCATTTCCCTTCTTTTCTTGCCTCCTTGCTCTTTTTCACTTACTTCCTAAGTTCAACTTGGTCTTTTGGAATGAGATCTTATAAAGATTCTTGTTCCTTTTAGGCTTAGGGGTTTCTTGAGTATATCTAATTTATGGTCATTACAACTTTATTACCTTTATTTCTTCTATGAGGTAAGTTTTTTTGAATTTGAGATTTTTTTTTGAATTGTTCTTTTACTATTTCTAACGTGTCTTCATTTTTTTGTTCTTATATACCAGCAATTATAAGGTATAAGGCTCTTTTATGGCGCTCATGGTCGAGTTCAATTATTTTTTTAATTTCCTCCTTTATGGGTTTAATATCTAATTTCTTCTCTGTGTTATTTAGGGTTGAGTTATTATTCAGTTGGTCTTTTAGATTTTTAATCTCACTTTTCAAGGTGTTATTTTCTTTAACCATTGATTCTTTACTATGTTCTATTTCTTGAATTCTACCTTTCATTCCTTGGAGTTTAGTCTCGAGTGTGATTATTTTATTTTCTAGCAATTTGTTATTGTTGTCAAGCATTGTAGTTAATTCTAGTTTAAATTGATTTTCTCTTTCTTCTCTTTATCATGATAAAGATTCAATGTACTCATAAAGACTCTCTAGGGTAATTTTACTTGATCTCCTTTTACTAAAAAGGGGCTTAGAAATGTGAGAGGAAGTAATCATAGTGTAAATAAGAAAAACTTAATAAGAAGAGATTAAAAGGGAATCTATGCACCTATTCGAGTTTTATTGAGCGTCGTAAAACCAATAGTAATGTATCCACAACTCAGAGAAAATTAATTATCGAGCCACCAAATTGCAGAGTTAATATAATATATTGCTAGTATAGTATCGAGCCACCAAAGAGAAATATAAATCAACATCACTGAGTTTAACTCAGAGCCACTGCATATTAGAGATGAGAAGATATCATGGAGCAAAGCGAATAGAATTATCGAGCCACTACAGAGACAAGAAGCTATCGATCCACCACAAGGCAGAGCGAATATAATTATCAAGACAAGTGTTTATATGAAGAATTGAATCACCATAGAGAAGTAAAAACCATTCAACACATATCCTTCCACACATACTATTCAATGGATAACCTTCAAAACGGTGGCACTAAACGTGCTTGTCAATGCACAAAAACTTTTCTGGAAAATCAGCTCAAAGATATGTTTTATGTCACTGCTCTTCATTGATTTTGCTAGGCTAGATCCACAGTGACAGTGACAAATCACTAATACAACAACTTTCTTAAAACTGGGTGGAAGAAGCCCAATGATAAAGATAAATCTTCAACGATTTTATGTAGACCTCACCCAATTCTGAGATCACATACAATAATCTACAACCTATATTGTAGGTCTTACACTAGAGTACACAACTGCACGATGTTTGAAGCTTGGTGAACTTCACAGGCCACTGGTGTTGGTACCCAACATAAAAAAATAAAGATCCATGGTGTAAGGACCTGTGGTCCTTGGAATAACCGAAACAAGCAAGTGAACGAATGAAAGGCAAAGTGCAAAGGTTGGTTGGCAAAGTGTGCACGAACGAAACAGAATAGCAGAGTGACACTTGAAAATATTATGGACAAAGTGTTGAGCGAGCGTGTTTATATGGTGGATAGCATGGGCATTCATCGAAATAAGCCGACGGTGGAGAATCACATTTGGAGTGTTGGCCGATAGGTTGACCACATGGAAAGGCAAAGGAGAGGGCATCAGTTGATGTTAAACAAGGGTTGGCCAAGAGGAGGCACGACCATGTAACAATATGTATATATTGGCGCATTGTTGGAGCTTTAGAGGATCATTCGAATAGGAATCATTCGCTCTACATGACAAGGAGAAGTGCGAAGGAGGTGTAGGAGGGCACAGCAAGGCACAACCTAATGTGCCCACTCTTGGCCAATGCTACATGACATTAGCACGCAGGCTTGTGTGTAGGTGAAGGCGCGGGTAAGGCAGGTGCCCAGCGTTCGGTGAAGGCGCGGGTAAGGAAGGTGCCTGGTGTTCGGTGAAGGTGTGGGTAAGGTAGGTGCTTGGCATTTGGTAAAGGAGCATAGGTGGCGACTCGGGTGAGGTCGCCAGCCTGCCATGCAAGGCTAAACGTGGAGGTGGAAAAGGGGAGTTGGATGATGTCACCCACCCACCATGTAGGAGTAAACGGAGGGTGACTCAGGTGGGTCGCCTACCTATCGTGCAAGGTGAATGAAGTTCGGTTGAGGAGTGCGGTTAGTGGTTCATGCAAGGGCACACCCGCCCAACTCAGGCAAGGAACTTGGTTGGCACACAAAGGTGTGGCCTTGATGTAAAATTGACTAAGTATGAAACTTGGTGTTTCCAAGTATAGTTGTAAAGCTTTGTAACATTGAATGATTGTATAATATATTGTATTCGGGAAGACTCATTGTTCAGGGAGTTGCCCCTCCCTTTATACTGTGGAATTGTGTTCTCTTGTATGATTGCTGATGATAATGAATGCGTATGGGTGTTCATTGGTATAAAGGAAAAATTAATAATACTTGGTTGCAAAAAACAAACTAAGTAGACTAATGGTAAGGCGTAGTCCATGAACATAAGTATTGGTAAAAAGAAAGTGTTCGGTGATGCCACACCTCGCCAAGTACAGTTGAAAGACTATTCTAGGCCTGGGGGCGTGACAGTTGGTATCAGAGCAGGGTTGCTCATGACGAAGTACAGATGGTATTGAAGTTGATTCAGGGTTGAAGAAGCTTAACAGTTGATGACAGTGGAAGCAGGTACTTCTAGGTGAAGGAAGTTGGTTTCACACACAAGTGGAACAAGGACTGGTTCATGATTACAAGGAACTTGGTGAAGTAGGTGAATGGTGAGATAGGTTTAGCTGAGGTGAAGCTTAGTGTTTGGGCCAAGCTGAACAACAAGGCATGGCAGGTTTGGAAGAATGTGAAGGGAAGCTCTTTCTTACCTTATACAGGTTGAAGCAGATGAAGAAGAGAACTCCTGGATTTGAGAGAAGCTCGAAGTCTTGGAAAATAATGTTGAAGACGAACTTCTTCAACTTGGTTGGAGAATGGAGCAAGATGAAGTTGTAGATTGTGCTGACAAAGAAGAGGAAGCTGTGATGATTAAGGATGTTGCAAATGTGGCAACGATGGAGGATGAACTTGAGATTGATCAAGTTGGGCCAGGATCGTGCAGTTTGTAGACATGGATGGATGAGGATACTCCCATGGAGGAGCCTCATGATGATGATGATGTCAGTAGTATTGATACTTGTGTTTCATTGATGACTATGATGAGACCTTGTATAGAGAAGTAAGGATTGTTGACTGTTGCAGGACTTGTTGGGGTTGTTTGTGACCTTATGGTGGAAGGCATAAAGGCTCGTGACAAGGGAGGAACATGATGATCATTGTGAAGGATTGGGTCATGCTTTAGCCACATGGAGAATTGGCTAAGGGCCTAGCATGACTTATGGACAGGTTGGAGGGCACACACTTGAGGTATGATGACACTTGAGTGGACTTCTCATGGTCGAGACTAAGAGAGGAAGCCTCAG
>APFE030259822.1:0-11667 GCA_000404065.3 Pinus taeda
AAGTCCATGGCCCAAATGGATGGTTCGTTGAAATTTATCTAGCTTTCTTTGAAACCATGGGAAAGGACCTACTTAAGGTTCTGGAGGAATGTAGGTTAGTTGGTCATATGTATGAGGTTGTCAACTCTACTTTCATTTCCATCATCCCCAAAGTGGACTCCCCTCTTCCTTTCAATGATTTCAAGCCTATAGCTCTCTGCAACTGCCTCTATAAAATTATTGCGAAAATCATCGCTAATCAATTAAATCCCATCCTATCTTCCCACATCTCATCCAAGTAATTTTTCATTTTTGCATAATAGACAAATACATGAGGCCATTGACATCCCACAGGAGGTCCTCCACTCCATTAAGACAAGGCATTTAAAAGGATCCATCCTCAAGATCAATATTTCTAGGTTGTTTGATTAAGTCAACTGGTTATACTTAAGAATTCTCCTCACACACTTAGTCTTCCCTCTCTCTTTCATTCAATGGATAATGTGTTTTATCACCATTGTGTCCTTCAACATTCTCATTAATGGCTTGGCCTCCAATTACTTTCACTTAAAGCAAGGCCTCAGACAAGGATGTCTTCTTTCCCCTCTCGCTTTCCTCCTTGTAATGGAAGGACTAAGTAGGTTAATATTATAGGAAAGATGAGACAGATGACCTTAGGGTATCAAATTACAAACAATTTGCATCATCTCCCACCTACTTTTTATGGACGATGTCTTATCTTTCCCAGTGGGGGAATACAGGACTTCTCTATTTTTTATGATATCATGCGTTTTTTTTCCACTGTAACTGGTATGGAATCCAATCAACTGAAATATACAATCTCTTTCGCATATTTTTCCCAACAAGAAATTGAGATCGCTCTTCATAAGTTCCCTTTTCGAAGACTTTTTCTGGAGCATGGACTCAAATATCTTGGTTTCCATATCAATCTACATAGTTACAAAATATCGGATTAGACTTGGCTCATGGCCAAGGTGGAAAAAAGATTTCATAATTGGAATCATAGGTTCATGTATGGGCGTTTACTCATTAAATCCGTCCTTGAGGCAATTCTGGTGTACTGGATCTCCTTAGCATGGTTACCATAAGAATCCTATCCTGATACAAAATATTTGTTGTAGATTCCTATGGAATGGTTACAAGGAGTGGAAGCCATTTCCTTGGGTGGGCTGGAGTCAAATCCCGCATCCTAAGAAATGCGGTGGCTATGGTATAAAGGATATTACTTCTTTTGCACATGAACTTGCTGCCAAGATGGGATGGCATGTTCTCATTACCCGGAGCCTTTGGACTTATGTCGTCCATCACAAATACATTTTGCTTTTTCATTATTTCGATTGTATTTGACTCTTGAACTAGCATAGAATAGGTATATCGATGATCTGGTAGGGTGTCATACACACTCTTCCTACTATTAGAAACTATCGTGCATGGCGTATTAAATCTAGGACATCAGTACGCTTAGGCATGTACCTATGGTCAAGATGTTCTAATATGTACAGACTACCCCCAAATCTTATTACCTTTCTAAATGATCGAGGCATAAACTCGATTTCTAATATTGTAGATCTGGAGAATACCACCATTTTTGCAAATGCTTGGAAATCATCTGACTTGGGAATCACTATACAATGGCATCAGAACTGGGTGGGCTATACCTCTGCACTAACTAAATCACATGTACATATGAGGGAGGAAAATGATGAACTCATTTGGGCACCTAAAAAACACAAAAGTTATTCCTCGAAAGATGGATATCCTACCATATATGCTGCTCACGAGCCACTTGTTCTGGCTAAGTGGTGGTGTACTATTTAGAATCTCAAATCTCCCATATGCACTGGGATTTTTTATGTGGAATGTCCTTATGAACAAAACTCTTACAGGGGAAAATTTGATGAAGAGGTCATTTGATGGTCCCTCCTAGTGCATCCCCTGTCAAGAGGTCATTGAATCAAATAAAAATCTCTTTCTCACCTACCCTTTCGCTATCAATTTATGGAAACAATTTCTCTCCTCTCTAGCTATTAGACAATGATGGCATGGAGATAACATTCAGACTTATTGGAATCATTAGTGGACTCATACCTCGAACCAGAAAGCTCACAATTTCCCCTTACTTATTTATTGCAAAATCTAGTTGAACAGGAATGGCATCATATTTTGAGAAAAAGCTACCCATTGGCCTATCTCTATCACCCATATTATTAACTCATTTGAAGAAATTGTTGATGACAAGCACACTCCTCCTGTCTCACCTATGACACCTGAAGTTATTTACCGAAATCATCATTTGGCATACTTTGATGGATCTGCACAAGAACAAGGATGTGGGTGTGGGTATCTTGCTGAATCTATCTCATAGACATTCTTACCCCATCTAGATGAGTTTTAGGGTTGGGACAAATAACTATGTCGAACTCATCACTATTAGACATTTGCTCCATTTTGCATTGAAACATGATTGTAAGCACCGTCATATTTTTGGAAATAAAAAAACATTATAAAATTGTTCAATAACACATATACATGTCATGTGCACACACTGAGGAACATATTGGATGAATCTATGCATTTAAAATAAAAATTAGATTATATTTCTTGTCATTACATTTACAGGGAATGCAATCAAATTATAGACCAACTATCCAAGGAGGTTGTGGTCCAGCCCAGTGGTTAGTGGCTAATTCAGGAACAACCGGATGCTGAAAAATACTAGTATTAGCACCAACCATATATAGACCACCTATTTTAGGGGGCAAATAGACCCTAATAAAATCTCATTTTTTCCAAATATTATCAGATCATTATATTATGCTCTATATATCATTGCATATATCTATTTCAAAACAAGTATGGTATACCCAAGGGTTAATTTTGTACAAACATTAGCCTTTGGCATCTACAACATGTAATTTTCTCAAATCATAGAAAATTGTGGGAAAAAAAGAGTTAGCTGAATATGGAAACAATGACTTCCCCTAGTGTTTTCTATAAAATTTAAATTTTTCTAAGAAAACACGTTGCAAAATGTAACTCACAAAACATAATATGACTAAAGAATGCAGCCATGTTTCATTTTTTTTAAATATTTATTTTGGTTGAGAATGAAGCCAAATTTGTGACCATTTCACTTGGAAGTTCCAAACCAACACATTTCAAAAAATGTAATGTAAGTCACTACTATATGTTTCAAAAATAGTGCAGCCACGTTTGGCACCATTTAAATGGAAAGTGAAATGTTTTATAATGTAAAACAGGGAGCCAACTTTTAATATTTTTTCAATTTTAAGATTCATTTTTTTGTAATCTTAATACACGTTTTCATTTTTATCTAATTTTTATACATGGCGATAAGTAATAGGCACAATAAATTTTTAATCATCGTTTGCTAAAAAAATATTTTAAACAAGGTTTAAAATCATGATTTAAATATGCAAAATGTTAAAGAGTTATAATTCCATTAGTTGATATAGTGGAAAAGACTAGAATATACTAGCATCTTTCAATTTAAACTATCATATCAAAATAATTAATTAAAAAAATGATTAAATTGTCCAATTAGATGAACATAAAAATTGAAAATGGAAAACTTCAATACAAAAAATTAAAATTGTTAATATAATAATAACATAGATTATATAATAATAATGATTAATATACTAGTTAAGTTGTAGTTTTATGTTAAGTTGTAGTCTTAAAATGATATTCTTATGTTAAGTTGTAATTTTTTATATATATTTGAAACATATTTTACTTATTTTCCTGATATTTGATAAATAGAGACTAAAGTTAATTTATAAAAAATAAAAAGTAAATGAACTAAAAAAAAGTTAAGACAAAATATTGAGATGTCTAATCAATAAAGAAAAATTATATCGATTACATCTACATCAAAAATAATGATTATATATATTATATATATATATATATTATAATAATATAAATATATATATAGAATATATATATTATATATTTAATATATTACATATTAATTAGTAAATATAAAGAAAAAAAAAAAAAAAAACTAATACAAAAACAAAAAAACAAAAACAAAAACAGTCCAAAAAAAGCAGATGAACCAGAAAACAAAATACAAAGCACTAGAAAGTCAAGAATGTAAAAAAGTTGAGCCTTATCAGAAAAAGAAAAGACACAAAATCAAAAAGCGCAAAAGCTTGTCCTTATAACAAAGCTAAAGAGCCAATAAAATAGCTTGCGCAGAGCTCATACAACCACTACAACTATAATTGCCTGTATGGGTTGAACACATTCTTAAAGGCCTGAACGCATATGCATCTGTGTGTTTAGATGTTCATGAAGCTATTATAATGGCCTTGACATGACTCACTCTTCGTCAATTTTTCCCTGAGAGTTGACCTTAATTCTTGATCTGTTTCGATGATCTAGGCCTCCTATGTTACAATAATCCTTGAACTAGACCTCCTATGTTACAATAATTCATTGTTTCTATTTACAGAGAGAGGCGAAGATATTTACATAGAGAGAGTGAGAAGGAAATAATATCAAAGATATTGTGTGAGGGAGATATTCTGAGAGTGAGAAAGAGCAAGATAGGGAGACAATGAGAGAGGGAGATAGCAAGGGCGAGGGTGAGAAAGTGAGATAGGAAAGTGGGAGAGAAAGAGGGAGAGAGGGAGGGAGATCAAGTAATAGAAAACAAGCGAGAGAGAGGGAGAGGGAGAGAGGGAGAGACAAAGAGAGAGAGGGAAAGAGAGAGATGGAGAGGGGCAAAGGGAGGAGGAAGAAGAATGGGAGTGAGAGAGAGAGAAGGAAAGGTAAAGAGGGGAAGAGAGAGAGGGAGAGGGGGAGAGGGAGGAGGAAGGAGAGAGAGAGAGAGAGAAAGAGAGAGAGGGGGGAAGAGAGAGAAGGAGAGTGCAGAAGAGAGAGGGTAAGACAATGAATAAGAGAGTGAGAGATTGAGAGAGAGAGAGAGAGAGAGAGAGAGAGAGAGAGAGAGAGAACCATAGTAAGAGTCATAGAGAGAGATTTAGAGACACTGTGAGAGAGGGATAAGAGGAGTGAGAGAGAGGAAGAGTTATAGAGAGTAAGAGAGAGATAGGGTGACAAAGGGATGGAATGGTGGAGGGCCTATTTGCGACCTTCAACCTTATTTCACTATCTATTCATACACATTTTATGTTTATTTATTATCTAAAGTAATATTCTCATTCTCATTTATTGCAAATTGGATTTTTGAGCTAGCATATCTCATATTTCCTCATGAATTTCTATGGCCTAACTCCCATGGAGAGAACCATGAATTTATGCCCAAACCATTCCAATGTAAGGTTAAAATTTGGGTTTTTTGAAGCTTTAAATTTTCTTTTGTTTTCCACGTCTAATTTTTACGAATAAGGAAGAGAACAAGGGGGCTCTACTTTGTTTCAAATCATTTTTGAAAAAAGTTAAATGAGAAGAAAAGAAATGTGGGGTTTCATTTGATTCATTTGTCTTTAAGTCTAGTGTTTGTGGAAATTATTTTTATTGTGAATTACTTCCTATGATTTTATTTTCATATATTGTATGAGTACAACAAGAAACTCTTCTATATATTATGGTCAGATTTTACCTTGTTTAAATTGATTGCTAATAATTTAAAATTAGAAAGGGAAAAAATAGGGGTCTATTTAATTTTTTTTTTATAATTAATGTTGTTTTTTATTTTTTCTTTGTGTAGGAAACATTGTCCTATTGGGAGGTATATAGTTTTTTTATATTAAAAAAATTACTTTGTCTCAATGTCATTTGATCTATTTTACGTAAATTTATGTGGTTGAAAATGTATGAGTGTTTGAAAAGGGAATGGTCTAACTTGGTTAATGATTTTGTTGATCATATATATCCTTATACACCGTGAAATGACTATTGTGTGAATATTTTCTTAGAAACTTATTTATTTTAAATCAAGGTTTCATTTGGTTTATTTTTAGTAAAATTATCTCATTGAACATGTGTGAGTTTGTGGAGGAATATTTGAATGAATCATTTTCTAGTTATTTATTTTTTCCATAATGAGATTGGGAAACATATTTAGGACATTTTTGTGAAGAACCCTTGAAGATTTGATGTTGAGTGATATTTATTTAAATATTTTAAAATTAATATATTACAAATATTTGTTAATGATATCGATTCCCTTTCCATGAAAAGTTTGTTGTTGAAATTTAACATTGGTTTCACAACTTGGTTTTTTGAACAACTTTGTTGTATTTTCTTTCCACCAAAACTTTATAGATAAGACAAGGTAATTTATTATGGAGATGAACCAACCTAGATCTATATTTACTCTATATCTATCAAGTACTAAGAGGGATCAAATATTTCAAGATGATACCACTTTTGTGAGTGAAAAACTTAAAGAAAGGTTTGCAACTTGAAATATATTATCACTCTATCCACTTAATAGGTTTCAATTAAGATGGATCTAGGATAGTTTTTATAGCACAACACATGTATTATAAGGAAAGTATGGTTTCTTATAAAGAATGAATTGATGTCTCCTAACATTTAAAATTAATTTATATAACATGATAATGATAAGGTTGTTGAATAAAATTGTAAATCACATAAACTCATATAAATAATAGTAATAATCCTAATACATAGAAAGTAATGTTCCTTGTATTTTTTTCCCTGCCACATTAAATGGTGATCAAAATGCAAAAACTATTACAAAATTTTAGATAATACTGTTTAGCCTTCAACAACCTTGATAAAAAATTTAAATTTAAATTTTATTATTTTACAATTATAATTCCTTTAATATTCATGACTTTTGGATTGCATTAAATGATAATTATTGTTCAAATAACAACATAAATAAGTAATAAAATATTTTATTTAACTCAGATTCATAAAAAACATTGAAAATGTAAATGTTGATTGTTTCAGAGAAGAGGCATAAAATAAAATGTTTTGTTTGGTATTATATCTTTTTGTACTAATAAAAATATATCTAAACACAAAATTCATCCTTTAAAAGGAGGGTTGCAATTTACTTTTTAAGTCGATATTTTGACTACACTAGATTTATGGCTAGTTTAAAAAAGCAAAGTAACAATTAAATTTTATTACCTCGAAAAATCCTTACATCACACAATCTTGACCAAGATGCATGTTTCCTCTCTAATCATCCCTCTATAGTATTATCTAATATAGATAGTATATGATTGGTATACTATGTCCCCGTAAACATTTGTTGCTAGCTCGTGGATATCTTGTGACAATAAATAATTAGTGGCCACTAAGTTCAAAGATCTACAATTTCAAAGAAGTTCAACACTGCTCATAAAATTGTGTTTTCATTATTCTTGGTAAATCAAGCATAGTAGTAGACATGAAAGCACTAGTTAACAAGTTACTAGCTCACCAGGTAATTTTTAATAACTTCTCTATATCTCAATGAGGATTTTCTACATTTTCAATTATGGTATATCTTTTTTTGTCCATAGCTATATGAATATGAAACTGTACATATTAGTGTTACAAGTCATGGAGTGAAATAATCTCATATGTAGCTAAGGGATAGACCAAATATGTTTCAGACAGAGACATAAACAGTCATAATACCTACACATATCCCTTATACAAGGATTTAGAGCACCAGTCATGCGAACAATACAATTTAATATGTAATTCCATTTATTGATATTATATTTTGGGATGTTTTTATAAAAAATAATTGAAATGTTGGTAATCTCCTCTATTCTTATTGTTGCATTTATCCATACTTTAATGATTAATAACTTCTAATAAATGAAACTATAAATTGTTTGGTTCTTATATATGATAGATGTTTGTTAGTTGATATATTGGTTTCTTAAAAGGGAAAGGGAAAAGTGCTTTTTTTTAGTGTTATATTTTTCTAAGCTTCCAAAATAACAAGTTTAGTCTCAAGAATTATTTAAATAAAAAAACCTTAAAAACATAAACATAATTTATAATTTTTATCATAAATTTAATGTAATTGTAAAAACTTTGTTTAAATTATCGTGTATTCATTAAAATTTATTTAAAAATTTTAATCCAATTGTATCCATTACCTTTATAAAAATATACATATGACTTTTTTGTGCAAACATAAATTATATATTGAGAATGCATCTTTCTTGAAATATGTTATACCAATCTTACACTCAGTTACATATAACAAATCAATCCCCACACACACAGATATATATATACTAATATAATAATTTACTTATGAAATTTTCTTTATACTAACACAAATTCCAAGTAAAAAAGGATAGAAAACCATTCATCATTTACTTTCTTATAATTCTCTAATCTCGTGAATGTTTGTAACAAATTTATCCCCCTATTTATACCATTCCATTCAGATGTTTAGTCATTAAAATTTTCCATATCTATCATTCTTTATAAAACAATGATCTCTCTTGCATGGTTATAGATATTTTTTTTATTTTTTATTTTGTGAATCTAAGGGCCTCCATTATATCATAATATTACATCGATTTATACAATTTTCCAAAATCCTAACATCCTCACACATACCATATTTATTTTCCACTAGGTAATTACCAAGAAAGATAGCCAATTTCCTTTGGAGAAACTAAGTCATTGATTCCATGTGTGTGGGCTAGAGTGGGATCTAAGGCCTCACCATGGCCTAAATCTCCAACAATGTGCCTTTTCCATTCACCCCTCTCTAGAATTGCACTTCTAGTACTACCTCATTGATGAGGCATTTCACTCCAAGCTATATCACAATATTTCCTGCAAACCAAAAAACTATTTCCATAACAATAAGCATCAATACACCTAGATAGAATACCGCAGGAACCTAATTATGTACCTCCTATACCTATATATGGGATGAGGGCTAAAATTCACAAGTTGAGATGTTAATCATGCTTTCTCTCTCTATGGAGGCACACCCAACCCTCCATCAAACCACCAAAAAATTGACATCCTTCCAACACAAGGAGAACGCAATGTTACTAGACCAACCTATGCATTCTAGTCCACCAACTAACAAAATTGGCCCCATCACCATAAAGTATACCCAACACTAAACCAAAACCTTATAAATAACCATAATGTTGATCAAGAAAATGAAAGAGCCAATGTCTATGGTTAATTAAGAATAAGGACAAGACTCGTGAATTATGGTAGTTCCTAGTCCCCATAAAGACTAACATAGAGTTGATGACAACAATAAATAAATATTGAACTTACCTTAGTGATGTATAAATAATTGACATACCCCTTTATGTAGTAGTCACCCTAGCACATCTCATTGTTTCTTTAGTGCGTAGCAAGTGACCAAGAGCACTATTTTTTTTACCACTTAGTGTTGTAAATCCATAAGGAAAATTCTTCTAAAAGTGCTAAAGGTGTGATTTTATTGGAAAAACTTGGAGTCATCCTAGACTTACCTTGTACCATGGAAACTTGAGCATTGTAAAACCTCCTTGAAGCCATTACAGTATGTAATATTTCCCATATTAATACTTAGTTGATACCTAGTTCGAGCTCGTAAACCCACAAGTGCCATGCTTGATCCAATGTCGCTATTACCGCCTCCATCATCATGTTGCAAGTAATAAAAATTCCTCTCATTAATTAGCATAAATTCACATGTGCTTGCATGGCTGCGGGCTACCGTGCCACCCAGCCTTAATTATAATTAAGGTTGAATGGGTGGCATGCACCTTCCTGAGCCTCACTAATTCAAATGTTAATGATATTTTAAGTTAGTACATTAAATACTTACCTGTAGCAATTAAGATTTCTTCTCAATGTTGTCAACATAATATTCTGTATTATATTTCTTGAAAATATTATGATGGATAAATATGCACAAAATGAGTTGACTTTGGCTTCTAGCAATGACAATTCTTAACTAATATAGCATTGAACCTTTCTACCTAGCATAGATAATGGTGCATGCATATGATACATAATTGTTAATAAAAATTTGAAAATCATATTCTTGGTTGCGACTTAGTGAATATTTGGAGACAAATCCAATAATATTAAATTATAAATTAAAATAGATAAATATCTAATGAGAAGAGAAGATTTAACTCAAGTGAACTCTTACATGTTAGCCTGAATGGTTTCTCATGGAAATCACAATGGTGCAGACAAAATTGCTAATGGAAATTTGAAAATAATATTTTGTGCAACTGCTTAATGAAAATTTGGAAACAATAACTAACTCAGGGCATGTCTATGAGTGGTAGGAAAATAATTACAAAAAACATTTCCTACTATCAGGTTGGGTTGGGAAGACATTACTCACTCCAGCAAATAGTAGAGTGTCATCTTCGCCTGCCTCACTCGAATTAAAAATTAACGCATACATTTGAAATTACATCAACGATTCAAGTAGTAGTCTTGCGGACTTGGGAAGATGCATTAGCCTATAATATTTTTTTTTATCACACAATCTTGTCCATGGTTGACTCCTACACTCGGATATTATCTTTGAGCCTTCAAGACATAAGCATCTAGATCTGTCCACAAATAACTGCAACAGTTCAGTGCCTGCCTTCAACCAACTACCAATGTTGCAAGTCTTAAATATTTTCTCCAATTTTTCCAATGCTACAATTCCATCCTTTTTAGGAAATCTTTAACATCTTTTACAATTTAACTTGAGCTCAAATTTTCATGCTGGATCCATGCCTTTTAGGCTAGTAAATATGAAAAAACTATAACATCTATGGTTAGCAAGTTGCAATCTTATCAAAGAAATTTATTGGATGCTTTTGCATCAGTTAATGATTCTATCTCCTACAATAACTTCTATCATTTAATAGATTCTAACAAAATATGTAGCACAATATGCTTACTCCAAATTTAGAGAGGGACGTTATAGAGGAAACCCTTACCATTTTTATGATAGTTAAGATATCAATAGATGTCTCCATTACCTCCTCATATGATAATAATATCACTACTTCTATTATCCTTTTATTAGTTTATTCTCTTTTGAATGAGGTAATTTCTCTTTTGGGCTATTGTTATCGGTTGATATCTTCCATACTCTAATTCTCTTTTTAAGTAAGATAAAAATACTTTACGCAAGTGAAAATTTGTGATATGTGTGTTGAGCTAATTTATGTGACTAAATTAACGCAAGTATTATTATCAATCTGGGTTTGTGAAACTTAGAGGCAAATCCACTATTTGTGAAGATCAAGTATAACTACACTTTGAAAGATAAATGGCAAAAGAAACTAAGGAAACATATATCTAAAACTCTTAATTCAATCAGCTTGAAAGAGGAAACACTAAAAGAGTTCTTGACTCAAGAGATCTTCTCTCACCTCAATTATGACTTCAATGAATTAGAGATTATAATCAAAGACTCAATATGCATAAATCATACATGAAAAAGAGCTCTTAACTTAAGAGACATTCAAAGTTTTCCATAATCACTCATTCATCTCAAGATATAAATCTAAATGGAAACAAAATGTTTGCATGTAAATAAAAGACTAAATCTAATTCACCATTTCACAGAGAGAATGCTCAACTTGAGCACTTGCTTGCCAACTCAATTAGATGATGAAGAAACCATTAACAAATGAAATCAATAACCATGATGCAATCTGAAATAAGACTTTTGAAAAACTAAAGCTATCATCAACCAGATTTGCAATGAAATAAAAC
>APFE030259824.1:0-12027 GCA_000404065.3 Pinus taeda
CCCTATTTTCCATGTTTCATGCTTAGACAAGGTTATCGGTGACAAGATTCTAGTTCAAACAATATTTCCAAAACTTGATGAGGAAGGAAAAATCATATTGGAACATGAAGCAATCAAAGAAACAAGAATTCAATAGCTATGAAATCGATCAATTTCAGAGTATCTCATCAAGTGGAAGAACTTACCCGTTGAAGATTCCACATCGGAGGATGAAAATTTTATACAAAAGCATCCATAACTACTCAAGTGTTGAGGACAACACTTTTTTGAAGGAGAGGGGCACGTTAGTTCCCTATAATGCTACTGATTCCCCCATTACTATTGTCATTGTATCCCTTATCATTATTACCGTGCCCCATAGAATCCCAATATTTTTATTTTTGTGCCTTTATATTATTATTGTTAGGTCAACTTGATTATATTGTGACCAATTAGACTCCTATGTATAGAAAGGAGGTTTTTTCATTTGTATCATCCAAGAATTTTTCATTTGTGTAATGTAAAGGAGGTTGCCCCCTCAAAGAGGCTAAATTCTAAGGCGTTGATCTATCTTTTCTGTCTTTTTGTGAGTTAGTTTCATAACAAAAGATCATCTTCCTTCTTCTTCTAAACCTTCAATGGACGAGTCTTGATAGGAGTATTACTCTACTGCTTCTTCTTTTCCCATGTTTTGGCTTTCTCTTGGTTGCACATAACTAGAGTAAATTTCTCCTCCAATTCCTCTTTCTTAACCCAAGTATTCATTCTGCCTTTTTTCCTTATAGAGGGGTGACTCTATTAGAAGAGTAAGAGGATAATTCTTCTTGGGTTTCTTCTAATTTATTCCTCCTCTTTTCATCCTTCTCTTTAGATATTAAGAATTGAAGAAAAACTTGTATTCCTGTACTCCAGAGAGTCAAAGACAACCAAATGTCTTCATTGACTACCATCAAGTAGGCTTCCATTCTAATCTTCCAAAGATCATAGTTTGATCCATTTAGAAACAGAACTCCTTATGTTGTCAAGCAAACTTGATTAGCCTAGGTCGAGGAAGACCTGAAGCAAATGTAGTTCTATTGGATGAGTTCTGAAGTCTGCTTATAAGGATGGACACAATGGAGACTGCTCAGAGGAGAGAACCTGATGAAGGAGTTGCCAGTGCTATAGAAGAATCTTCTGAGGAAGAAGAGGAGGAGGAAAATGAAACTACCAAATTTATCAAGATGTTGGCTAAAGTAGGAAGAAAACAAAAGGTGGAAATTCCTTTCTATGAAGGAATTCTCAATGCATAAGAGTTGATGGACTCGATCAGTTCATTGGACAAATATTTTTACTATGAGGAGGTTGATGCTAAGAAGAAGGTGAAATTTGCAGTTACTAGACTGAAGTGTCATGCAACTATCTACTAGTTTGAACTACAAACATCTAGAGTAGGAAAAGGAATGCCCAAGATCAAACAATGGGACAAAATGGTGAGTAAAACGAAAGCTAAATTTATGCCAAAGGATTACTAGTTAAATCTTTTCAAACAGTTACAACATTTAAGGCAAAAAGGAATGTCTCTCAAACAATATATAGAAGAATTTTATAGGCTGAGTATTAGAGAGGGACATGTAGAGGATGACATGGAGAAGGTAGCTAGATACATCAATGGCTTGAGATATGGCATACAAGATGAGATCATCTTGCTCAGTCTGAAGACAATTAAAAATGCCTATCAAGCAGGTTTGAAGGCAGAAGATTAGATGTTTAGGAAACGTAATCAAAGGAATAGAGGAAAAAGTTTAGTAAGAAGTAGAGTAACTATGAGACCAAGATTTCAACACCCCCATGGTGAAGCGAGAAGCTCACGTTGTAGGCCGCAACATAGAGGAAACTTTAGTAGAGGAAGATTTGCACCCAGAGGAATAGGCTAAGGAAGAGATATTCGGTGTTATACATGTGGAGAATGGAGACATGGATCAAGGAACTGTCCTCAGAATACAACATTAATTCAAAGGAATGTGAATGTGACTGATGCAAAGGAAGACAAACCTCAAATTGCAGACAAGGAAGAACCCACTGAAGTAGGAGAATCCCTCTTGTTGAAAAGGGTATTTCTTAAGGGAGAGAAATAGACTGGAGAACCAGCTCAGAGGAAGATTTTATTCAGAACTACATCCAAATCCAAAGGAAAATGTTGTAAGGTGATAATTGACAGTGCAAGCACTCATAACCTTGTTTCCATAGAAATCATGGACAAGCTAGGATTAGTGAAGATAGTACGCCCTACTTCTTACAAAGTGTCATGGTTGCAAAAAGGACATTAGATTATTGTGACAAAATAAATCAAGGTATAGATATAGATTAGTACCTACAAGGATGTGATATTGTGTGATGTGATGCCAATGGATGTATGCCATGTGTTTTTGGGAAGACCTTGGAAATTTGATAGATAAGCTATTCATGATGGGAGAAGAAATAATTACACTGCAGAGAAGGATGGAAATAAAGATACAATGCTGCCATTCAAGGATGAAGTTGACAAAGGAATAGTTGGAAACAATGTTATGCTGATGAGTTGAAAGGAGTTGTTCCAAAAGGTTAGAAAAGGTGAAGAAATGAATTTTGTTGTCATAGGGAGACCTAAGGTAGTTTTAGATTCCACAAACTTAGATGATTTACCTGAATAAATCAAAACTTTGTTGAATGATTTTCCTGATACTATTGTGGACGAGTTTCCAAATGCATTACCACCAATCAAGAGTATTACTCATCATATTGACCTAATACCAGGAGCATGTTTGCCAAACAAGGTAGCATACATATTAACTCCTCAAGAGAATATAGAAGTTGGAGGACAAGTACAAGAACTGGTGGATAAGGGACTAATTAGAGGGAGGCTTAGTCCATATGTTGTACCAATAGTACTCAGTCCAAAGAAAGGAGGTGAATGGCATACATGTATTGATTCCAGAGCTTTAACCAAGATCACAACTAGGTATAGATTTCTTTTACCACGCATGCATGATTTAATGGATTGTTTGTGTGGGTCAAAGTATTTTACTAAAATAGATCTAAGGAGTGGATATCATCAAATAAGAATTAGAGAAGGAGATGAGTGGAAGACTATATTTAAAACAAATAGTGGGTTGTATGAGTGGTTAGTGATGATTTTTGGACTCACTAATGTGATAGTACATTCATGAGATCGATGAATGAAGTCTTGAAGGAATATGCAAGCATTTTTGTCATTTTTTATCTTGATCATATTCTAGTTTTCAGTAGAAGCAAAGAAGAACATCTGGAGCATCTTAATTTGGTTTTAAGAACTTTGTAGAAAGAGAAACTACTGATAAATCTGAGGAAATGTCGTTTCATGAAAGAGGAACTAATCTACCTAGGATTTGTAGGTTTTAAAGAAGGTTTGAAAATGGATCCAGAGAATCTCCAAGAAATTTGGAACTACCCTATTACAATAAACATATTTGAGGTAAGAAGCTTTCATGGTCTTGAAAGTTTTTATAGGAAATTTATCATAGGTTTTAGTCAGATTTATGCACCAATTCTTGAAACAATCAAGGAAACTAATTAGCCATTCAAGTGGATTGATGCAGCAGATAGAAATTTTAAGTTGTTGAAGAAGAAAATTACAGAGAAACCAGTTTTAGATTTACCTGATTTTGAAAAATTATTTCAAGTTGAAACAAATGCTAGTGGAGTTTCAATTGGAGTAGTTTTGAGTCAGGAATAGAGACCAAAAGCATACATTAGTGAGAAGATAAATGAAGCTAAGAAGAAGAATTCTTCCTAAGATAAAGAATTTTATGCTATTGTGCAAGCTTTAAAAAAATTTAGACATTATTTGCTACCAAACGAGTTTATATTGTATTCTCACAATCATGCATTATAGTTCATAAACAGTTATCCAAAATTGAACGAGAAACATCTCAAGTGGGTGGAGCTTTTACAGAGCTTTACTTTTGTGATAAAACATACAAGTAGTAAGTTAAAAAAATTTGTTGATGCTTTAAGAACGGTAAGTTTCATTGTACGAGAATTGATATTCGGTGTTATATGATTTGAAGAAATGGTTCGATATGTATAAAAGTGATGCAGATTTCAAAGATATTTATGTAGTTCTACAAAATCCAATAGCTCATAATAGAAGAAAGTGGCTAGATTATCTTATCCAATGAGGTTTACTATTCAAAGGTAACAAATTATGCATTCCCAAATGTTCTATGAGGGAAAACATAATGAAGGAGAAAGACAGTGGAGGATTATCTGGGCACTTTGGAGAAGACAAAACCTTTGCTCAGGTAAATGATTTTACTATTGGCCAAAGAACAAAACTGATGTTAAGATATTTGTTAAGAAGTCCAGGATATGTCAGCATGCTAAAGGGAGAAGCCAAAATACAGGATTGTACCAGCCATTGCCAATACTAGACTAACCATGGGATGCAGTTAGTATGGACTTTGTTTTGGGTTTACCTAGAACCCAAAGAGGGAATCATTCCATTTATGTTGTGGTAGATAGGTTTTCCAAAATGGCACATTTCATTGCATGTAAAAAGACTAGTGATGCAACACATATTGCTAATCTGTTTTTTTCAGCATTTGTAAGATTACATGGATTGCTTGTAAGTATTGTGTCTGATAGGGATACAAAGTTTGTTGGGCATTTCTAAAGAACTATTTTGAAGAAAATAGGTGCTAACCTTAGTCTCAGTTCACCATACCATCCTCAAATAGATGGACAGACCGAAGTGGTAAACAAAATCTTGAGGAACATATTGAGAAGTTTAGTGTATCAAAATCGTAAGCAGTGGGATTTAGCACTTGCTCCAGCTAAGTTTGCTTATAATGACACTCCAAACCGAAGTACTAGAATGTGTACATTTCATATTGTTTTTCGGATGAATCGAAGAAGTGTGTATGAGCTTAGGAATTTGGGTAAACAGGAGACAAGAAGTGAAAAAGCTGAGGAGTTTGCAGAGCATATGTAGAGACTACAAGAAGATGTCAAAGAGACATTACAGGAAAGAAGTGGAAAATAAAAACGGAGAGTTGGTATGAGGAGGAAAAAAAAAGAATTTCAAGTGGGAGATTTAGTGATGGTATACTTAAGAAAAGAAAGATTTATTGTTGGGACTTATAATAAAGTAATGATGAAAAAGATAAGACCATGCAGAATTGTGAGGAAGTTTTCAACTAATTCTTATGAAATTGAATTTCCAAAAGGGATTGGAATATCACCTATCTTCAATGTTGTAGATTTGTATCCATACAAGGATATAGAGATAGAGCTATAGAGGGATCCTACAGAAGGTGAAATTCAAACTTTGAATTGGGAAGAACAAATGCCAAAGATACCCAAGAAAGAGGTAGAAGTAGTTCTGGAGAAAAGAGTATCCAAAAGAACCAAAGGGAAATTTTATTTTCGTATCTAGTCAAATCGAAAGGACAACCAGTGGAGGATGCTAGTTGGTTGACAACAACAGATTTGCAAAACGATGGAGTAAACCTGAAATTCTAAGGGATGTTTCGTTTCTTCCGCTAGAGTCTAATGCAGGCGTATCTGTATTTGACCTGCAATGTGATTGTTTGTTCACATGTTGTGGCTAAATGAGATGAAATTCATTGATCTGAAGTGTCAAAAATTAGTTTTAATAGAGAGAGTTGGGTCCCTTCAATTTGTCTTTATATTAAGTTATTGTAATAATTATAATATTATATTATTTTTAGGATAAGAGATAAGTTGTTTGTGTAGGTGTGTAATAGAGCTTGAGAATAGAGATTTAATTGTTACATTAATTAAAATAGGGATCGAGTTGTAAATGCAGTTAGGCTAGGATTTGAGTCATAAAAGAGAAAAGAATGTAATGGTGAAGGATTAGCTGAGATGATAGGGAAATGAGTGAGTAAGTGAGAGTTGAGTGATAGATAGGATTTTGAGATTGAGACAAAGGTCAAATAAATCATTGCAATTGAGCCAAGAGGGCTAAGACTCTGTAACTTCTATTTTCTTGAATAAATTGATTAACTGTGCAGTTGTGTGTTAATTTTGGTGCAACATCTCATTTACATCTTTGTATAGGAGTTCTCGACCCTAAACGGGTATTTCTTATGTTTTAACGCTTTAATTATAAATCTCAACATTTATGTGTTTTATCATTAATGGCATTGATTTAAAATTAAAAGTAAATATTTGGATTAAATGCTAAACCTCTGTTTAAGTGCTTTATTAAAGTTTTGATTTAAAACAAGTGGGTTTTATCTAATGAGCAGGAAGTAGTATATCGTGTGTTCAAAAGGTGGTAAGTGGTATTATTCCAAGTCCGCGTGATTAGCAATAGTGCTCAACACGTAGCAAACGAAGGAGAGAGGAAATAGATTTTATGGTGTGCCTACAAACTGATAATGATCATGCCAGAGTCCACCCGATATCGTCGGACGACCATTGGATTGGATGTAGCAGATCGATGGTGGAAAATAAATGGGCTATTTAGTGATCGGGGAAAGCGATAATCGTTAGATCTGAAGAGAGGATATCAATGATGTAGAGTGAAGCACTAGTTAAAAGATAAAGTCAAAGTGGGACTAACGATATTTAGTTGAAAAGCGGGACCCTTAGGGAAAAGTAAGCCACGTACAGAATCCATTTAAACTCATATGGTTGGTTATAAAGTTAACCATTAGTCTATTTTCAAACTTAACCTTATTTAGTCAACCTTCTGCATCATTACTATTCATATGCAAAAACCAACCCAATTAGGGACTTCTACATACCACCTAACCATAGTCTCAGCTAAACCAAATATTTCTTTAAGTCAATCACTTGTTTGTCATATTATAAGGATGAATGTTGGACTCAAAACAAAATTGACCATGCCTCCCAATATTTATTGCATATCTTTCCAAAATTGGACAAGGATTTTCAAGCCCTAAATAAGCGCCTATACGATTGGGCTTTACCATATATCCTCCCAAGAGATTCTTAGGCCCAAAAAGAAACGTACACCACCAGACTTTACTGCAATTCCACCATATACCGGTCCAGTTGGGATCACTGGGCCTATACAAGCATGGTTTCCTTCAGATATCTTCAACTAAAAGGTGAGGAATTTTAATATCTCTAGCCTTATGATTTACAACATATCCCACCTTTACCAGTCTAGGTATTTATAGGCCTTTCAAAATTTTCCTAAGACCACCCCACTCAGTTTCAAAACCATCCAGCAATCCACCTCAACCAATTAAGAGAACATCATCACACCATGGCTATATAGAAATGGAAAGGCAAGGCCGAAACCACTGCCAAAACTAGAAAAACCCATTCCAATTACAATAAGAGAACCAAATATAAAGATGCATGTAACATGCATGCCAAAACTAGCAAGGAAATCATACATGCAAATTGATACCTAGAAGTAATCACATTGTAGTCGCTTGATCCAACTCTTCCTTGCTTGATATTTTCTTTCATTTGCTTCCTTTTCCAACCCAAGTGAATTCCAGAGTGCTCCAAGAATTCTCCAATAATACTCTAAGTGTGCAAGAGTATGACATAGAATATAGAGAGAGAGCTCCATAGTATAACTGAAAAAATACATGAATTGATCCTCATAATTCTCTTTACCATTGAGGCCTATATTTTCTTCAATTTCCATTACTTTCCTTCGATCTCCTTCTTACATCCAATGTGTGACCATTAACCTTCCTTTTCTCCTAATTTCCTTTAATTTCATAAATAAAATGAAAATTAATTTCTCTTTCCTTTCTAAATACTTTGCATTTGCCTTTGCCAGTGTCCCTTATACATAATAAACCAAATGAACACCCACTAGGATATTTTTCCGAACATTCAATTCGGGGTACATGTCCCATGACCTTGGTCTTATTTTTCCTTTATTAACTTTATCACATCAAATTTTAACGCATGGCTATTATAGACCCATTCCACTTAGGGGAACACCATCCTCGGTGTTCGATGACACCTACAATGACCAAGGACACTACAAATCAAAACAGACTACCCATGGAGATTTATAACATAGATTATTGCGGTATTTAGAATTACCACTATTAGAAACATGAAAAACATATTGTGTACTAGAGCTTTATAACATAGCTCATTACAATATTTACAATAAAAAACACATATACTTATACACATTTTATTAAACCAAAAAGTAACCATCTTGTTTATGGAGCTTATTAAATCCATCTTGATACAATATTTACAATAATATACAGAAATACATAATACACATTTTCTCAACCAACAAGTAAAAAGATATGATGCTTGCATAAATGAAAACTACCCAACTTGATCTCGCATCTTGATTGTTGACACCAATTCAAACACACTTACTGCCACTAGCCATAGACAATGCCAACTATCCAACAATCTCCCCCTTTGGCATTGATTACAACACCTCTTCACTTCTCCAGATTTATGGCCAATCCAAATGCTTCTTCTACACCTCCTTAAATGATACAAGATGAATAACGTGGAAGCTAAGATGGATGGCATGGAAGCTAAGATGGATGATTTGAAGAAAATTTTGAAGACAAGCATGGAAGATTTGAAGACAAATTTGACAAAGTTTCTACAATAAATGTTTACTAATGGTGAAAGGGTAGTGAAGGAAACTCACGATGAGATCAAAATAAATGTTAATCATGATTTCATAGACTCTAACATTGGATCGAAGAACCACCATGCTCCAAATATTGATATGGGGAAGTTTGATGGAAATGATCCCAAACATGGATACTACAGATGGTGCAAATTTTTCAATCTCCATAATGTGGAAAACACACAAAAGGTACACCTTGAAACTTAGTGTTTGGAACCAAATCAGTTTGTATGGTATCGATGGCTTTTCTCTTGTAAATAAATTGTCACTTGGGCTATATTTACAGATGAGATGATAGCAAATTATGAGGATATAAAAAGCAACACTTTTTCTAGCCAATTGATAAATCTCAAACAAAAGGGTTCAATGATGGAGCACATTGAGGACTTCCAAAAATTGAATATAAGGGTAAAACATATTTCAAAGGAGCATATGATTGATTTGTTCATAGGGACTTTAAAAGATAACATCCAACATCAAGTTCACCTTTGGGAACCAAATTCATTAGAGAAGGCATTTAGATTGGCAAAAAAATGGAAAGAAAAATTATGGAAACAAGGAAGCCTACCACTCACAATCATAAATATGGAAGTTTTGATGCCCCTAGCCATCCATAAACTACAAGGTTGACACCATGACAATTGGAAGAAAAAAAAGGAAAGGGGATTTTTTATAGTTGTGATATCAAATACACTAAAAGTCATAAGTGTGCCAAGAAGAAATTATTTTACATAGATTGTGAAGAGGAGGAAGAAAAGGAATAGGAAACGTCAAGATAAGAGGATGTACACAAGGAACAAACACTAGAAAAATAAGAAATGAATCCAACCATATCTTGTAATGAATTGATTGGAATTACCACTCCTCAAAATATCAAGATAGAAGGACATATCAAGAAGAAAACGGTAATAGTGTTGATTGATTCAGAAAGTACCCATAATTTTATTCATTGTAAGATAGCCAAGGAATTGAATTACTTCCTATATCTAGCATCAGAGTGTCAAGTGATGGTTGCAAGTGGAGGAACCATAAATTTCTCAAGAAAGTGCCATAATATCAAGCTATCAGTGGGATAATATGTATTGAATAGCCCAATGGTTTCTATTCCAATGGGTAGTGCTGATGTTGTACTAGGATTCCAATGGCTACAATCCTTGGGTACAATAGCTTTTAATTTTCAAGAACTTTTCATGACATTCTCTACAGAAGGAAAAGAAGTTGAATTAAGGGGTACCGTAGGGAAACCGGGAAAGATAATCAACTCTAACGGAATGAAAAAGCTTCTAAAGAAAAAAACGAGGCATAATTTCACAATTACGTTCACTAGAGGTTCCCACATCGAAATCATCCATTTCTCTAGATCTCCAAAAAGTCTTGGACAATCACTCTAAGGTATTTAGGACTCCAAAAGGCCTCCCACCTATTCGTGATCATGATCATGCTATCAATTTGGTTCCAAGAAGTGTTCCTCCAAACATCAGGCCTTAGAGATATCCCTATGTCCAAAAGAGTGAAATTGAATGTATGGTTGCGGAAATGCTAGAGGCTAGAATAATTCAACCTAGTCAAAGTTATTTATCTGCTCCAGTAGTATTGGTTCACAAGAAGGGTGGATCATGGTGCATGTGTCTAGATTATAGGGAGCTCAACAATCTCACTATTAAAGATGAATTTCCCGTTCCTACCATTGATGAATTATTGGATGAATTGCAATGATCAATTTACTTCACCAAGTTGGCACTTCATTCAGGATAGTTTCAATTGAAGACTGAAGACATTCCAAAAACAACATTTAGAACTCATGAGGGTCATTATGAATTTTTGGTCATGCCTTTTGGAATTACTAATGCACCTTCTACATTTCAAGGTTCAATGAATTCCATTTTCAAACCCTTCCTTAGAGAATTTGTCTTAGTATTTTTTGATGATATACTAATCTACATCAAGTCTTGGAAGGATCATGTCCAACATGTGGACATGGTGCTCAAACTATTGGAGGAGAAACAATTATATGAAAAAATCTCCAAATATTTCTTTTGAGTACAGGAGGTGGAATATGTGGGTCATATTGTATCTCATGAAGGTGTTAAGTTAGACTCTAGAAAAATTGAAACCATTAAGGAATGGAAAATCCCCACATCCATAAAGCATCTACGAGGATTTCTTGGGTTGTCATGGTATTATCACAAGTTTGTTAAGAATTATGGGCTCCAGAAGAAAGATGCATTCTCATGGACTCCAGAAGCAACAAAGTACTTTGAACACCTTAAAGAGGCAATGTGCCAAGAACCAATATTAGCTACACTGGACTTCACAAAAGCCTTTATTGTGGAATGTGATGCCTCAGGAAATGGAATTGGTGATGTTTTAATGCAAGAAGAAAGACCCATTCCTTTTGAAAGTTGTCTAATCAAATGAAATTATTTATGAGAAGCAAAATGATGAAAATAATACATGCACTTAAGAAATGGTGACCCTACCTAATGGGAAGACACTTTAAGGTAAAAACAGATCATGATAGTCTTAAATAATTTTTATAACAAATATTAACTTCAGAAGAGTAGAAAAAATGGGTCACAAAGATGTTGGGCTATGACTTTGAAATCATCTACAAAAAAGGGAAGAAAAATGTCAGTGCAGATGCACTCTCAAGAAGGATGGGGATGTGGAATCAGTTTTTTGCGCCATTTCTATCCAGCCAGATTGGATAAACGAAGCAATGGATGAATGGAAGAATGGCGAGGACATGTGGGCACTCATTCAGAGGATACAATAAGATCCCACTACATCTAATACATTTAGCTGTAAAAATGATTTGTTATGGTACAAGGATCGATTATACCTATGTAAGAATTCCATACTCAAACAAAATATTCTTAGGGAATTGCACAACTCTCCCTTAAGAGGGCACTCAGGATTTCGTAAAACCTACCACAGGGTTAAGAAGGATTTTTTTTGGGATGGCCTTAAATTGGATATTCAAAATTTTGTGGCGGAATGTTTTGTTTCCCAACAAAATAAAGTTGAAACAATTAAGACCTGAGGACTATTACAACCTTTATCAATTCTAAGCCAGTGTTTGGAGGAGGTTTCAATGGATTTTATCATAGGTTTACCCAAGTCCGAAGGAAAGATTGTTATCATGGTGGTAGTTGACAAACTTACCAAGTATGCACACTTTTGTGCTTAATCTCATCCATTTAAGGCCAGTACAGTTTCTACTGCATCTATGGAAACAATTCAAAAGCTACATGGAAACCCAAAGACTATTGTAAATGACAGAGATCCCATTTTCACTGGAAATTTTTGGACATAATTATTTTCTTGTCTTGGTACTCAGTTAGGTCATAGCTCATCTTATCATCCTCAATCTGATGGGAAAACTAATATAGTAAAAAAATGTTTGGAAGGATATCTTAGTT
>APFE030259828.1:0-11911 GCA_000404065.3 Pinus taeda
GCAAACACATTGAACTACACATGCACTTCATCAGAAAACTCATTCATGACCATGTTCTTGAAGTGCAATATTGTTCAACAGATGATCAGGTTGCAGACATCTTCACAAAGGCTCTCACAGAGGCGAAGTTCACTAAACTTCGATATATGCTTGGAGTTCAGAAAGTTGTCACTAAGGGGGGATAGGCTCTAGTGCCTCCTTCCTTCTCCTATTGTGTCATATTTGTAAATCCTTCAATCCTATCCCAAGTTGTTCTTAAGGGGGGATGTTAGGATATTCCGACACATAGAAATAGTTAAGTTCAACTTGGTCTAGTATAGAGTTAGGTATAGAGTTAGGTAAAGTGTGTTTCTTTACCGTTGTACATTTTGTAACTTACAATCCGACGGTCACGATATGTAGTGATCCGACGGTTCATTCTCTCCTCGGTATTACCGACACCTGATCCGTGGCTTGACACCCGATTGGTCCATGAATTCTATTTAAAGCGCATGGAGGGTCATTTGTAGGTTAACCGTGCATGAGAGAAGCTTATGTAAATTTTCATTCTTTTATTAATAAATTGCCTGTAGTAGCCACGTTGGCGCAGGCCGTGGACTGTTTCCCTCTCTGAGGGTTTTAACCACGTCAAAATACTGGTGTATTGATCTGTGATCTGTTTGTGAGCGGTGTCCTTTTGGTGTTCTGTCTGAGGAACTTACCCTGTAAATTCCTACACAATTACTTTGCGTCGTTCCATTTAAGGAATAGTTTTTGTTCCTTCTAAGGAATAGCTGCCATTCCTTCTAAGGAATAGCTAACATTCCCTCTAAGGAACAACAATTTCTTCGTTATTTGCTTTTTGTTGTTCCTTCTAAGGAACAACAGTTTCATTTAGGTTTGTTTTGATGTTGTTCCCTCTAAGGAACAACAGTTTTACCTGCATTTTTCCATTATTCCATCTAAGGAACAATTGTTGTTCCCTGTAAGGAACAACAAGTTCGCGTCCTATTATTTTTCTTTCTTTTTGTTGTTCCTCTTAAGGAACAACCATTGTTCCTCCTAAGGAACAAAGGTTTCATTGTACAAGTTTTGTCTTTTTGTTGTTCCTCCTAAAGAACAGTCGCGGTTCCTTTTAAGGAACAACACATTTTTTTGTATGTGTTTTTCTTGCTGTTCCTCCTAAAGAACAACACTCTTTTTGAGAGGTTTTTTTTAGAAAATAAGCATCTTGTGAAAATTATTTTACTCTCTATGATCCTCTATAGGGAAAGAAGACAAACATATATGTAAAGATACAAAAATTTGAAGGTCACTAGAACAAGCAAATAAAAAAAAAAAATCATCTTTAATGAGATTGTTTTGTATTGATTAGAAAAGGGGAGGACACAACCATCTATATCACTTTGCTTTCCTTATCTTCACTATAACTCAAATTGATTGATTATTTGTACCATGCTGGTTCTTCCCTAATCCCCATAATTCTCTCTGCTTATTATCATTGAATACGAGTAAGGGTATATTTTCTTCTATTGGTATGTTCAGACTTCTTCTACCATCCCTACTCTTAAGGAGTGTTGAGCCACCCTCTATATATAAATATGAAGTGCTATCTAAAAAAAAAAGAGAGAAGGAAAGAAAAATTATATATATGTTTACTAACAATTCTATGATTTGTCAGATGGAACATAGGGGGTATCATCATGAACTAGCCTACCATGATCATAAGGAAGCAGTGAAGTGGCGTTCCCACTATGGCCACCACACTAGGGATACGATCCAATGGATACATCAAAAAAATAAAGTTCTTGGAATAGGAGGTCTCATCACGAGCCGATCTGCCCACCTTTCATTCCTTCCAGTGAATGGCATTGTGATCCATCTGGTCACCAAGTGATCATAATGGCCTCCATTCTAACATCACAAGGCACTTTCCTAATTATACATAAAGGATCATGGTTCCAAAGGGTGAAAAAGCAACTCTGTCAAGGTTATAAACACCAGTGGGAAACAGAAGCTCTGTTGATGGTATTGGAGTCATATTTTCAACATCAATAGTGATTATAACTCCCTTTTCTTATTCTTTATCTTTATTACAGAGAGATTATGTTCCTAATTCATTTTTTGAACCTTTATGCATGAGATATTGTCTAAAAAGTCAATCATAATTGTTTAAGTGGAATAATGACCGCATGGAATCTCACCCATGTCAGATGACCTTTCTACCTTTTTGAATCACTCCACGGCATCTCCATCATTATTCATAATTATCCTTCTATGCATCGATTTTAACAACCCGATATTTTTGTGATCTTATCATAAATATGTATACCTTGCCATTTTTACCACTCCTGTACATCGCCGCTAGTACACCATTCCTTCATTTAACCGGTGGAAGGCGACCTATCATTTTAAAGGGGGTGGGGGTGCGGCGGGTGCGTAGGTGACTTCCAAAGCACTCTTGCATGCATGTCAGTCCTTTATTTGGTTATACTGAGCTACATGATATCCCATAATAGCAAGTTTTTAGCGGTATCTATGTTGAAAAAGTATTATCCGATATTAACAACTTGTTGTTCCATTGCTAGCTTTGTGTATTGCTATGTTACCTGTGTTAAGCTAATAGTGTGCATAATTTAGACAAAATGGGACGACGAACAGTGCGCTGGGAGCCACTGATACTAGTTGTTTCTGGTGCTGCCGAGAAATTCTAGTACGAGCCAGATGGGTCACATACTTTACATGAATACACAACCCAATGAAACCATTGCTATCGAATTTTTACACAATTTACAGGATGATCATTCTATAAGAGGAAGGCGAATGATAATAATGGATGCAATAATAGCTAAGGTGTCCAGATTACTAGCATTCAGACCCATATGGAGGCATAAAAAATTGAGGCTACAAGATGCCATTGCTACCTTTCAGGATGAGGGACAGAACCTGATTGTCAAAGGCAAAGGAGTTCAACCTTCACCTCTTGGAGAAACATGGACAGAGCTAGCTAGAGTCGTTCAGAGCTATATCACATGTGATGGAAGAAAAGATGTGGTAAGGCCATGCCACCTTAAATTATTAGCAGTTCTAAAATAGAAATGTTCTATAAACTTGCCTACACATTTGAATTTCTTGTTGCATGACGTTGCCCAAAGCATAAAGAAATCCCGACATATAGAGACTGTCATAAGTCATCATTGTTTAATTAGGCTGATAGTAAGCTCCAACCTTGCCCAACAGTAAAATAGTTGGGAAGAATTAGTATTTACTATAGAGGGGGGTTTAGCCTTACCTGCTCCAAAAAAGAAAAGGACTACCAACACAACAAACATTCCACAGATATGTAGTGATTGTGCCAAATCAAGGACAAGCTTGGGAGCAGCTGAAAACCCCCAGAGTAGCAGCAGCCAACCCATAGAGCTATCTAGTCCTAAAAATGAGCAATATTTACAGTTGGGAGGATGGGATGACTGAGAATCAGAACTTGAGAAGGAAATAGAGCACTCTAGTGAAGAGGAAAGGGATGAAAAAAAGCTTCCTTTAACACCCAGGGCGAACCCCACATGTGACTTTGATATTGAATTGGCCTAGATTTTGGCCAATATGAATGAATTCATACAACCTAAAAGCCCACTCAACCTTAATGTTGAATCAAATAAATTGGAAGAAAACTCTGCCCACAGTAGGAGCATGATAGAAAACGTAATTGGTGAGGAAGAAATGGGGGCAAAAGTTACTCAGGAAGAGGTAGACCAAACTAGGAGTACACATCTAGAAGAACCTAGTCAGGTCAATTTAAACACAGAAGATGTGAGCCAAATAGGAGAAACAGAAACCAGTCAGGGCAAAGCCACAACCGTTGGAGAGCAAAGCCTAGATGAGCAACTGAGCTCGCTAAGAACAAGAACGGTTATTGAAACAGTTATTCCTCCCAAAAAGAAGAAAAGGAAAATTGAAAGGTTTAGAAACGAACAACAGAGGCTGCAAAAATTAGTTAAATGACTTAGGAAAAAGATAAGAACATTAAAAAGGGGGAAATTGCAAACATAGTACTGGAAACAATGAATGCAACCATTCAAACTGAATTGCATAATACAAGGGATACTGGGACTCAAACTGAGCCCATATCCACTCTAATTGTTAAGGAACAACATGCAGCTATTACAGAAGTAGCCACCCAAATAGAGAATGTACATTTTTGTAATTTAGCTGTTCAAACGGAGGTGATACCCTCCAACAGAGCGGCCACCCACACAGAAAGACTGATTGTCCATAATAAAAGAACACAAAATCTAAGCTTTCCATCCCATAATAAGAGTATGTAGACTATAAGTATTTAGTCTCATAATAAAAACACCCAGACATATGTCCAAGCCAAAGATATGTTGATGTGCAGTGACCCTTGTATAACAAACCTTCAAGAAAATTTGGCACATGCTTGGCTGAACATAGAACGACTTGAGGAAGAAACTGTTCCCCAACATAGATACCAGGAATTACAAAGGCAACTGCAGGATATCAATGCGTCGGAAAGTGAGGCCTTCGATAAATATCAAAGGGCAGAAGAAAGAATTGAGGAAATAAAGATCAGACTGGAGATAGTCATGCGTCAAATCGATACTCTTTGTTCACCATACATGGATGTTTTGGCATGCAGGTCCCCTGCCAGTAATTACGTTCTATTTTTGTTAGAAAGGTATTTACAGCTGAAAATCAAGGCTTTCGGGGTAGGGAAACCCATAGAATTGAAAACTGTTGAAGATTTCATAAACTGCTGTAAACACCATGGGGTGAAAGTTCAATGATTACTTTGTGAGTTTTACATGCATAATTTTTTATTGGGAAAAGAATTGGAGAAGAATCCTAGCCCTTTTGTGGGGGATGCACAATTTCAAGCTTTCATTTCATTTGTTGTTAACCAATTGAAATGGTTTAAAGCCCATAATACATTCCAAAGGTAGGAAAATGGATTGGACTTTTGGGTCATACGTGAACCGAAAAACCCACTACAAATGCTGGCCAAACACAAAAACTTTGATGCAAAAGGAAGGAGTAATTGCTATAAATATGAGATGCTCACATCGGGCAAGGTTTTGAACCAACTCTTAACTTTTCCTTGCAAAGAAAGAGAAAAAAGCCTAATACTGACATCTTCTTCATCAACTTCAAAAATGTCTAGAAAATTCTCAACATTCTGCACATGCTGCTCAGCGTTGACATTCTTACATTCACCGTCAAATCTCGGCACATATAGGTAATAATTTGCAGGGAAAGCATGGAGAACAGAAGGTAAAACAAGAGGTATATACCTATCTGGGACTATAAAAGGTGTAGGAGTATATACAAGAGCTATGGGATCAATTTTGTTTTCTTTAGGCTCATCACTCTAAAGAGAGTCATCATAAGATGTGGAAAAAGTAAGGAGGCCAGGATCAAAGGGAAACTTAGTATTTACACTTTTTTAATAGGTCGATTGAAGATTTTGATCACCTTTATCATACAACAAATTCTGAAAAACTTTCAGGACAGCTTCAAGAACAACAAAGACGTAATTTACAAGAAAGCAAACCATATCCAAAATACCATTCCACTTTGGATACCTGAACTTTGTGTAAGGTCCTTCCATTTTCTCAGAGAAAGAGTTAGTCCTCCAATGAAGTCTTTACAGGAATCACTAGGTGAATGATTTCAGCCTTCTTATGTTTGATCGTTGTCCACCATCAACCATCATATCTGAACTTGATATATGTACTGGGGCAATTAACAAGTTAGATGTCACGTTTACAAGCTAGACCGGAGATTGACTGAAGCAGCATTTATCTACTTCGCTGATGCATAGCAAAAGCGTTTCGAAGGCTAACTGGTGTAACTTCAGGCTTCGTCTGTAGCTTATAAAATGAACAACACTAACAAACAAACAATCTTTTCCCCAGTTGAGTCGCCACTATGTTAGAGCCTAGATTTACCTTAGGCTGAAAAGGTAAGCTTCTAGGTCCACATCAAACCACGCTCAGCCTTGTAGCTAGCCCTACGAGGACAGGAGAGGGCTCTCTCTGGGTCAATCTAAGCAAAAGATAATCGATGGGGCTTGAGATGACTGAAATAAAAACTAATTTTAGGCTAGGTATGAAGTGCAAGGATTTGATTTTATTTTTTGGGGGTTTTGTTGGAATCAAGGGAAAGGCAAATTAGGGTCTGGGGATGAAGGCCAGTTTTTGCAGAGTTTTGATTGGGGCAAGAAAGGCAATCATTTTGATGCTTTTATTTGTATAAATGGGGAGTTCAGACTGGTGAGAAGTTGAAGAGGGCAAGAGGGTATCAAGAATCCTCTTCAAACTGAAGAAAACATTGAGAATTAAACAAAACTAAAAGGTAGAGCACAACAAGCTAATGAATTCTACCTTTGCCACTCATTTGTTTAATTTCAGAAGCAAAAGAGAAAGGGAATGGTACATAATATCAGTGAACTTAAAAATTACATAGAGAAGAACACCATTAGAACACAGAGCCACAAGGAGCCCAAAAAGTGCTGCAAACCTTGGTCTTTCCTTTAACAAAAATGCAAAAATAAAATATACAATGGAGTGCCCAGCAATCCCAAGTGTCCAACCATGCTAATGACTGAAAAAATACATAATATAGACAAGCCTAACTCCTTCCCATGCCTCTAGGGGTCGAGCTCATCATTCTAGGAGCTATTTCAACCAATTCTAAACAAGGCACTGAAATCTAGGCAATCAAACAACTTGCCTATATATACTAGGAAACTGATTCATTCATTTAATTTTCACTTTTTAGTGAATGAATCCTCTAGAACAAGTAAAAATGTGCCAATATTACATCATGGTAGATCAATAGTTACATCAAAAAGTAAAACTAGTCAAAACTGGGCGAATTTCTGAGCTGAAGAGTGAAAATGAGGCCAAATTTCTCTATGCATCGCGCCCAAATTCTCTATGCGTCATGCCACTTTGGAGCTGATTTGGAGGTACTTCCTGAAGTCCAAATTGAGATCATGATAGCTCGTTGGAAAGCCCTGCTTGTCTACTTTCCAACCTAAGTGAAATTTCTAGATTTAGATGTCATTTGACCCTCCAAAATTTCAATCTCCAAAGACTGCTTCCTGTGGGTGCAAAGGATGGCAAAAAGGTCATTTTTTGTGTGTATTTGACCCTTTAGGTCACCCAGAACTTGATGAAATCTCTCGGCCATTCCTGAGCATGCATAATTTATCATAAAAAACCCAAAAATATCAAATTTTCCTCCATAAGCTGTCCCAATCATAAGCGCGCGCCAAGTGGCGCTACGCGTTGGGCAGAAAACTCTGTTTTGTGACCAAAAAAAATTCAAAAATGACAAAATTTTCTCCAAATTCCTTGAAATTTGGGCTGAAGGTTTATCATTGAGTGTCATGCTCAGCCAAAGAGGCTTCAGCCAAGATTCAGAGCCTATCATCCTTTTTGCGTTGTCTCAGTGCCTTCTTCATCCAAGTTGCCTGAGGTAAATATGAAGAGTTTGGTGTCTTGTTTTGATTTCCAAATGTGTGCCAAATAGAAAAGGACTGTGAACAATGGGGACCATGGACTTTTGTCAAGTGAAAATTGGAGTGTGGGGACAATCACTTGACTGTTTGGGAACTTTGGGCTTTGGGGATCTTTTATAAGTGAGATAGGAAGTGGTAGGGTTTAGGGATAGGGACATTCAAGAATGAGTGATAGTGGGATTATAAGGGAATAAGAGATGAATATTAACAATGATGATATTACAATGAAGGGGAACAAAACCATAGGTTAGGAATGGTTTTTGAACTATTTGGCACAAAAATCAAACTTTTGAAACTTGAAATCCAAACCATAAGGAGCAGTCTAAAATAAGGTAATAGGGTTTGAAATTTGACATCACAAACTCTCATAATCCACTTCAATGAGTACCAGACATGTTAATGGCAATTTCAAAAACTTCTTGGAGCGAGAAGAACCAAGCAGATTGGAGTTTTTTGAAATAAATGACAAAAATTTGAGTTCTGGCTCTGTGTGCCGCGCAACAACCCAACGCGCCGTGCATGTGCCACTTAGCCTATGCGCCGCGCTCTGCAACTGCAACACCTTTTCAGCCTTCAACGTGATTTCTTCAATCCTCCATGATTTGTCTTGGTTTCACTGATGTATCTGGGTGTGAAATTGGATTATTGGAACACAAACATATCTCTTATGACAGGGATTTTGATTTTTGATTTGGGCACACCCACTTTTGCAATTTTTGAAACCTTTGACACTTCAATCTAACTTTGTTTTGCTTGATTTGTGATTTTTTGACTTGAATGATGAATCTTGTCTATTTTTGAAGGGATAGATGGCATGGTGTAGTGATGAGATAATAGTGATGGGAGATGGGAAGAAACAAGGTGGGGAGGTGGGATGATTGACACCAACAATTTGCAAAACCCTAAGGAGGCACTTCTCAACAAGATAGTAGGGTTTAGTTTTGTACTCAAATCTTGATAATCAAACACATAATCAACACCAAGCATGAGTTATGAGAAATAAAGGACTGGATTTGACTTAATCAATCATGGAGAAACCAAGAAAATTTTATGGGTGAAAAGAATGGCAAAAATCTTGTGTTCTGGCCCAATGCGCCATGCACCAACCCAATGCGCCGCGCACAAACCCAATGTGTTGCGCCACCAAACCCTATGCATAGTGCATCTTTCAAGAGACTTTTGGAGACCTTCCCGATGTCCAAATTTGGCATAGGATAGCCCGTTGGAAAGTTCTTTGAGTCTACTTTCCAACCCAACTGGAATTGTTCAATTTGAAGTTTATTTTCCCTGTCAAAAATGAAATCGCCCAATACTAGTCAAAATGTGCCAAATGAGGCTGCCTCAAGACAGAGTGCTGTTGCAGTCAACTTTTGAAGGTCTTTCTCAACTCCAAATTGAGCTCATGATAGATCATTGGAAATATATTTGTGTCTAGTTATCATTTGACTCATCAAGCAAGTCATTTGGCCAACCAAGCTAGGAGAAATCTTGATTTTCCCAAGGTCACTTCAGAGGTGCAATCAATTCTCTTGAGGCAACGGTATTTTTGAAATCTCTCTAAAACCATGACACCTGTGTAAAAAGTGAAGGAGGGTTTTATTCCTTAGCCTATTTTGGACAAAAAAATCTCTCAGTTTTCCAAAATGCATCTTGTATTGCTCAGAAACATCATTTTAGTGAAATCTACCTTGATGTGTGGAACAAGGGATTTGTCGAAATGAATCGAAATGAAGGGGATAAGGGGCTTCTAAATTCTTGAGAAAATTTTGGGAGGTGGGGAGGGATGTTAGGAAGTAGGGGAAAGTGGAATTTCAGAGATTGAGTGAGGGGAATGGGTCCAAAAGGGCAAAACACAGGCCTAGCCTAGAAAATTGCCAAGTTGTAGCAAGAAACTAGGGTTTGTGCGAAAATAAGGAATTTGGGGGATTTTAGTGATGGGAAGTGTTTAATAAGGTACATTAAGGATAGGGGAAGGTATATGAACATCTGGATACAAGTTTTACTAATGATTTGACCATGCAAGAGAAATTGTCTTCAAAACCCTAGGAGAGGGAAATGAACCTTACCTAGGCACAACTGAAGCATGAACAAGGTGTAAAATGACCCAGTGGAATTTGACATGATGATGAAAACCCTTTGAATGATGGTACACTCAGCTGAATGGCAACATGGACCGACATTTGGACAACTTTGGCAGGAGTAAAAGCAAACCCTAAACCTAATGCCTAGTGACCAAATTTTGCTTGAAAACTCACTGTAATGACAAAAATTGACCTTGACACCTTAAAATCACTTTGTAGGAGCAAGTTTGATCACTGGAGGAAGGCTACAAAGACTGACACTAACATTGGCTCCAATGGGATGGTAGCTCCTTGGAGGTGCCAAGAACTGCAGAGCTTTGGGAGAGCAGACCAGTGCCTTATCCATTGGGCAATGGAGTCCAAACTCAAGCTAAAATGCATGACTGAAAATTGATGAATTGACGACACAAATTGACTCTCACTCAATTAGAAACTGACTCGATACTTAAACAAAACCGACAAACTGGAAAATATGCTCAAAATGGACCTTATTCATCAAAACCTACTCTAACTATTCTATTTCACTGCTAGATCAAGTGAAATGAAACAACCAATGCAACCATGTCAGCATCTTGGCTGTTATTTGATTTCTTCCCAAATGCTTTCTGATGTGCAGGAAAAAGGAAGAAGCGAAAGGCAACTCCCATGGAAACTCGGAATCAAGTTGACTGGTGATAAACTTGAAAAATATGAATTGGTTGGATGACTTCAAGAATACTGCAAAAGGATCTTCATAAGCATAGCTATCCATTAACACATTACTGCTCTGGTCCAAGTAATCTTCATAGTTGGATATCAAAATTTTCCTCACATCTGTGTTGTCTTTCTTTGGTGATTGCAGCAAGCTGCCAAAAGGATCTTGGATTTTGTGAATAACCAAACTCTGTTGTTGATTCCAAACAGAACAAAAGTCTCCTTTATCAATCTCATCATATGACTGCAAACCTTGATATGGACGTTGAAATGAAAAATCTATTAAACAAGACAATGAATGCAACTTTTGAATAAGATTATTATCAAAATTCTTATTTGGCACATGGTTAGCCAATGGGGAATAACTTTTACAACAAACATCATCCAACACACGAGCAATAGGATCATCAAAAATTTGAGAAGACTGCTATGATGTATCCATTAAAAATGTATGACATCTTACTGGCTGTTCATCTTTTTCATTAGAGATATTACGAAGATTTTGCCTTAGAAACTGAAATGATTCGAAACAAAAGGGTACAAAATCCTCTTGCATCATTAAATAATGTATTCCAGCTTCCACGCCTTCATCTATAATCTGATCTTCAATTGTGTTTGGTGGCTGCAAATGTGGTGCTAGGGAGGATTTTGTATCCAAAATGATTTCATCAATCATTTCAGGGGAAGATTTCTCATTAACAACTTGCTCAAGAATTTCGCCACCTGTCTCATCCTCAACATTAAAACTGAGAAATTGTTGACTTCCTACAAGCTATTCATTTGAAGATTTACTATGCAATTTACCCTTCAAAAACTGAAATGATTCAAAACACAATGGTATGGAATCATCTTGTATCATTTGATCACATGTGCCAGCTTCCATGTCTTCATCTGTAACTTGACAAGCAATGGGTTTTGGGGATTGCAAAGCTGAACATGAGAAGTCTCGAACAAGGTTGTCATTGCTTTGAAGATGGTCAAGATCAAGACTTGTCGACAACTGATTTCTGATTGCATGGAAGTTTTCTCCGATGAACTGAAATGAATCAAAACAAAAAGGTAAAGATCCTTCACTTACTTCACAATTTGCTGCACTTTCCTCGTCATTGTCATAGCTGATATATGATGGTTGATCACTGTACTCAAGCTGCTAAAAGTGAACTTCCTCTTCCCACAAACTAGCTGTTGATTTGTCTGCAAGATTAGCTTCTGTTTGGAGAACATAATCATCATCATACTAATCAAACTGAGGCAAATCATCAGTATAAAACACATTATCAAGCATACATGTCATATCAACAGATCTCTCATCTCCAAGATGATCTACAAAGCAATCACTATCAGATCTATGAAAACTGGGATAAGAAAGAAAATGTTTTGGATCAGTAACTTGTTCTTCTTCAATTAGCGAGCAATGGGATTGAACACTATACTCATTCCTTGTGGTGATCCTTTGCATCATCTCTTCTACTGCACTTACCAAAACGTCAAGCTTTAACTCTAGAGATGTTGATTCCTCCTGATCTATGTTTTTCGTCTCTTCTTCTTTCAACCTTGCCCTTCAGATCAGCAGATGCCTCTACATTTACTGCACTGTTTTGCATCTCTTCAAGTG